>VZTO01019640.1:12419-28043 GCA_013400615.1 Syrrhaptes paradoxus
ACTCAACCTGCAATAAGAATCATAAAAAAAAAAAAGCAAAAATATGTTTTGAAATAGGACGAGATATAAAAGCAGCAGCTGTAGATTAAATGAGAAGTTGTATTTAGCAGTAATGGCATTGGACAGATTGCAAAACCTCAGTCTCTATTGAAAATGCCATTGTTTTTATTATTACAGATAACAACAATAGCTACTTCCTATGCAGAGTTTTGCATGGCACTTCTGAACGTGCCTCAAAGTGTTGTAATGATTCCCTGCTTCAATATGTGCAATCAACAGCACAGAAAGTGGAAACTATTTCTTCCAGGTCACCTAAAAGATCAGTGGCGAAGCTGGGAAGAAAATACAAACCTCCAGAATCCTATGTGTTTGCTATGCTGTGTTACCACGTTTTGAGTATGAGCTCATGCCATCTATCACCTGTTACCAGTACTGACTTATTAGTTTGGTCTTTTGAGGATCTGAGAGCTCTCAACTTTGAGTGCAAGCAATGGGCTTGGTCCGAGTAACACCCATGAAAAGACATCAATCCTCACCAGAGTGAGAACTGAAAGAAATGAGCTCAGCTGATGAGACCAGTCCTTCAACACATCAGCTTCTCTCAGCAAGGAGGAAATTTTAAATGACTCCAATAACTACGAATTGATCCCTGCATTAACGCACTCTAAAAATATCCCTCTATCACACAATCAATTCCAGAAATACAACAAAATCATAAAATGGAAGAGCAAATATTAAACCATGAGCAGTACCATATAGTTCCCTATATCCTCATATTGTTACTTGTTCCTTTCCCTTCCCTAAGCCCTCAGCAGATGAGATTTACAGCACCTCTTGACAGTCACCACATTCAACCCAAGCAGGACACGTGCAGTATTGGACGAATGAGACAACTCGAGAGAATTAATATTGCAAAAGTGTGCTAGTTAAAAGCCCTGATTTATAACACACCAACTATTCACAGCCTTTGCTGCTTGCATTGCATATACTTCAGTGCTGACTTTCCCCCAAGAGCTTCGTGCCTTTGTAGTTGTCCTCTCTGCAGTGACAGCCCCAAGGATATCTTCCCTAGACGGTGCCACAGTTGCTGGAGACTGGACTAATGTACTAATAAAATGGAATAAAAGAAAACAGCTACAGAAGCAGGAGCAAAAATGTGCAAGGCGTTCTCTTTGGCTTGATACCTAATGAACTGAATTCAATCCCTTTTTTTTTTTAATCTTCTTCAAGCACTGATTTTACCAGATCAGAATCTGAGGGCTTGGAACGCAAGGGGGAGTTTTGCCTGCAGCGCTGAGGCTGCCTCCTGCCAGGGACACTGGAAATGTTAGGCTGTAAAAATCCCTGCGATAAATATGAGTTTTATGATCGATTAATTATTTTTCATCTAAAAGGAGGCTAGCATGCTTCCACAGTGCGACACAACGTGTTTTGAAACATGCAGCTGTTCTGAAGGCCAAAGGACACACAGGCAATGCCGTGGTGTTGCCCAGCGAGGATGCAGTGGGCCACTGGAGCTTGTCCAGCAACAGCCCCTGATGAAAAGTCACAGCATCATCTTCTGTCATTTCAGTACAGTGGAAGCCAAGAGAACAGAATAGGATGTTGTTACAAGATAAATGCCTCCTGCTTTGAAAGTACTGCAGATCTCTTGGCTTTACCTCTGTTTTTGTTAAAAGGGCTCATCTTTGCCCAGGCTTTAATCTAGCAGCAGGAGACCATTATCCTGTGCCTCTGTCCCATTCTGTTGACATTGTCTCCTGGCCATTCTGAACTTCAATGCACCGTGGTGGCTGCATGTTTGTCTGATGTTCTGCTCTTCTGATTTAGAAAATACACGGCCGCACACACACGTGCAAGCTTAGCTTACTCCTTACACCAATTTATTGCAAGACTGAAGGGAACAGCAGTAGTTATTTTTCATCTGTTTACTCCATAAATACAGTTTGCACAGAACACCAGCCCAACAGAAAGCACATCAGAAGCAGAGAACAGGAGAAACAAGAACTCTCTGAGAACACCATCTTGAAGGCAAGGGCTCTGTTTCTGCAGCACATTCTGATAGTCAATATGTTACTGAGAACAGACATCAATCTTCTTCCTGCAGCTGGAGCCGATCATTTAATCCCTTACAGAACATCAATAAGTTCCATATTTTATTATGCATAATAAATGTAAATTGTGTATCTAAGCACTAGCAATTATACTTCAAACACCACCTTTAAGATGGTAAGGCCTATTTCAAGCCCGTTATTATGTGCAGTTAAGAAAGAAAGAGCTTTACACTTGGAAACAGCACAGCAAGTTCTTCCTCAGCTTTCCTTATGACTGATAAAAATGACAACCAAAAAGCTCAAAATAAACCAAAAAAAGAAACTGCTTAAAAAGGGCTGTCTTATGCCCTAAATGTGGAGGGGAGGAAGGAGAGCTCAACTTGAAAATCACAGCAGTGCAGTCACATGGGAGTAAATTTATGCCTATGATTAATCACATCATATTCCCACTCTACTAGTTTGGGATGTTGGTTTGTATACACATTCATAGAACTGGGGTGGCAGTTTGGTGTTGGGGGAGAGAGATGAAAGAACTCCATCATATTAAATATTAAATGAGGATATTACTGATTACTTTTCAACCTGATCACTGTATGGAACACTTTTTCCTTTCCCTAAAAAAAAGCCATGGAGATGTCATACTTTCCATGTGATGGTGTACTTACTGACTGTAATGACCCACAGGAACAGCTCAACTTTGGACTTAATGACGTGTTAAGCCAGACAAACTAATATTTAGAGGCAGAGTAGCCACAGATGATGTCTCACAGAGCAATAATGAAGTTTTTGGATTACTTTACCACAGGGTCTAGAAGGAGCCTGTTAGCTTCCCCAAAACACGGACATTGCATTTCTATTTTTGTGGAGGAAAAAAAATTTTTTTTTTTTCCCCTTTTGCCATCCTCATCTCCTTATCACATAAAAATACAAAGATACACACCACAGGAGAAAACATGTTAAACAAGCAAATGATCCAACCTATAAGTCTTTAACTCCAAAAGGACATGATCATTTTCCGGTCACAAGCCACAAAGCTCCTTGCAGTGATTCTACGCAGGACTCGCTGGGAGCAGTCCCACAGCCTGGGGCTGGTCCCTCTCATTTCAGGGAACCCACCTCACTGGGGGTAGGCTTGGACATGCCCTGACCCTTGCTGAGCTCTTCCCCTAGTACAGCTCCCTGGGTCTTGTCAAGCTTCGCTTCTCCCTGCTTCTTCCCTGGTGGTTGAGCTGCATTTGTTTCCTACAAACCCCAAGGTCCACATAAACATCTCTAAACTACTTTACTGCAAATGGAAAAGCAGCTCTGTTATTTGTTGCTAAATGTATATGGAGATCCATAAAATATATGAGGGGAGAAACAGTTGATCATATTCATGGAAAATTCATAAATTAATTTATTCAACGAAGATGTGGGAAATTATTGCGGAGTGTGTTTTGGCTGAAGTGTTCCCCTGAGAACCCGCTACTCGCATAATGATTCCCTCTTTATTGTCAGGGAATCTGCAGAAATGTGTTTTGCATAAGCATTCACATTGGAGGGAGAAAGAAAATAGCTACATAAAATTTATTCCCAGCTATTTTATTCTTGTATGTCAGTCTCCAGCCTGTAGCCCCTCTAGAGTAGAATCAAGATTTTTTTTTTCTTTTTTAATGACGTAATAAAACAGTATATCTTCGTCTCTATGCTGGCTTTCAACTTCTGGCAGCCAGGTTTTGATCAAACCTGCACCTAAGTAATATTGTCAAATGGATCTTTTACACAAGGGTGTATATTTGACAAATGACTGTCTACGTGCACATTCAGCCTAGTAGACTCCACGCTACATTAATAGCTTGAAGAGCTTTCCATCCTGACACAAGGAACTCGTGTGTTCACTTAAAATGCAGCCAAGTAGGGTGGTGGTGGGGTGGAATGGGGGACACAGGGCTCAGGTGGCTGCTGGCCATCAGGATCATCGTACAGAGCTGGCAGATGAGCTCCCTCCTGCCTGGACATGCACCTCCATGCCCTGGGCTGGATGTCCCTCTGGCAGCCGGTGGGCTCCAGGTGAGAGCAGCTGAGGGAGCTGGTCCTTCCACCGGCCGATACCCCACCGGTCCCTGCAGAGACCAACTGATGCCCTGCCAGGGGAGGAGAGCAGGAACACCACAAGAACAAATGCTCCCAACAGCAGAGGTGGGCTTCGCACGCTGACTATAGGTGATGCATTAACTGCACATGCTGGGATGAAGAGGGACAGCTTGCTCAGCAATGACACGGCTGTGCATCTCCCCATTGCAATTCCAATTACAATATATAGGGTGGATACTGAGAAATCCCATTTGTTCACATTGGGAATGCAGACGTAACTCAATCTGCTGCAGGTGCCCCAGGTGGCCTGGGATGCACCGTGTGTCTAACGTTGGTCCTGTTCGTAGGGCCACAGAGAGGACAGACACCCGGAGCATTTCACGTGGGCTCAGCATCCTGAGCAATCTCACATCCTCGATAACCAACGCCAGGGAAAGGGATGAGGAGACAGCAGACTTTATCCAGGGTTCAGCAGATGGGAGCCTCTGAGACGCCGATTTTGTCTTAATGCAGAAAATTCATAACACGACAGCTATCATTTAGAATTTCTTGTAGTTATGCTAATAAAGGAGAAAATGTTAGATTCCAAACTTCTATTGTTTCTGCCACTAACTGAAAAGTGAATTAGAAAGGAGGGAAGCATATTTTTGTTGGTGGGAGTATGTAGGAGCTAGCAGACAATATACATGATGAAGATAAACCACCACAAAATCTTTGTCAAAAGACTGAAGATTAGAACAGGAGGTTAAACTTTATAGTACACTAATTAAAATTTATGTTAAAAACCTGAAATATTACATATTACTAACAGCAGTGGCTCTAACACTGTTGTTGAACAATGCTCTCGCCTGGAAGACACTGCATCTTCTTTAGCACCCTGCAGCTTTTTACATTTCCACCCAGAATTATTTTGGTGCAATGTTTGTTTTATGGTGCATCTTTTGTTCACTCACAATACGTCTCTCCTGAACTTCAGATACAAATACCAAAAGCTCATTATTTTCCACCTTATCTTTTACTCAGAACCTGCCACTGGCAGAAGCTAAAACTACCTCAAATTATAGCACATATATTTTTTAGCCCAGAGTTTCTTTATATCAGTATTTTTTCATATGTATCTATCTTAGCAGATAATTAGAATCCATTGGAATACAGACACCCATTTGAGAGGCATTGTTTGTTTACATGCTTTCAAGCAGTGCTTCCTTAGCTAGGACCCTTATCAGTATTTTCTTTATAAGCCTGTTCCCAGTCTTCATCAGCTGAAAAGAAAATAATATACTATATTTGGAACACCCTCAGTCCAAGAGACTTTCTTTTTATCTCTTTTTTAAAAAAAAACCAAAACTTGGCACAATAAAAAAGGTTCTGTATCTTTTCTTCAAATCCCTAAAGAAATGTCATATGGTGCACTCCCATTGCATCCTGCTGAACATGCACATTAAAAAGTTTTAACAGGCATCCTGCAAACTTTTTAGGCTTTGTAAAACCTGAAATCCTGAGAACTACCCAACTGGGCAGCTGGGAGACAGCAAAGTCAACTGTGTGAATTCATGTTCTTATGACTTCGTAAGCGAAGTCCTGACAAGTTTCAAATTTTGGGCTGTGTGATAGGGTTGTGCAGTCCCTTAGCACTTCTCCCTGCCAGGCAGTTCTGCCACCTCTTTGCCACGCTGCAAACCAGAGCCTTGCCCATCCCCGCTGCTCTGGGCACTGGAGGAGAGGGGCTGCCCTGGGACAGGACAGAGCTCCATGCCTCTCAGGTGGGCACTGAAAATACAGACACAGGTCTGTTCCCAGGGCTGACCACTTGGGTAGGCTTTATACTGACAAAAGTGGCCAGAGCAGCGTTTTTGGTAGCCAGTACAGTAATTTCATCTCTGGGCACACACGTGATGTTCTTTCTGCCTGAAGGGCTTCCTGCCCTGCACCGCCTCTGCTCCTGGGTGGGACTGGCTCATGGTATTGCAACAAAAATAAAAGGGAGGCTGGGGGGAAAAAAAAAATAATTTGTTTTCTACTAGAATAGCTACTAGGTGAACATACAGCACTTAGTCTTTGCAATAAAAGCTGGACAAAGATATCTTAAAAAAATGTAGCTCTAATTAGGAGCTCTGTTCTCCTCATGAGAATACATAGCTGCTGCTATTAATGGGAGTCATGTACACATCCTAGTGGTGGAATAAACTCTAATTAACACAAACAATCTATTGTGTAAATACATATTGAGCCATTTTTTAAATGTGTGCAAGCTGTAGCTTTGAAGCCTGTTATAGCTGATCAGCTCAGAAATTCCCCTTTCTGCAAGAAATGACATGAACGACCTTAATACATATCTCAGGTAAACAGCAAATACTCGAGCAAGTCTCTCCCTGCCCCCTTAGCTGGCAGGCCAGGGGCTCATAACCTGCTAGAAAAAGAGAACAGCTTCCAGGTGTGGGGTCAAGAAGAAAGAGACCCAGGTTCCAAGACACTGATATTAAACAGGTTGAACAGATTTATTCTGCCGAACGCAGTAACACCAACAGGTCTCATGCAGCAGAGTTCTGAGGAGCACGGATTGCCCTACACTCTGCAGCCCTGCGGCTCTAACGACAGAGAGCTGCAGGACTTTGCCTTCAGGGTAAAATTAACCATAGAGTGGAGGGAAAGCGTGAGACTGGGGCAATAGCTAAATATCACTCTAAGTCAGGAGGTCACACCATTAATATTGCCAACCACAGGTTTTCCAAGCACATGGCTCAGGTCCCTGAAACTAGGCTTGTCAATTTTAACATTTTAAAATAATTTTTTTTTAATTTTAAATTTTTCAGCTGCTGTTCTTTCATTAGGTCCCAAGCCATGTGCAATCAGTAAGTTAATGTTTTTGACTCTTCCAGCTGAAGTTTAAACAACTGACTGCCAACTCCAGAGCAGCTGGAAAGGCAGAAGGGTCATCCTCCAGGAAGAGACAATCGGTTCCCAGCCTGAGCTTCAGAAAGGAAGGAGCTAAGTTGCAAGAGGCAGCTATCACACAATTCAGGATGGCATTAATTGTGTATTTTGTGGCTACACACTATAATTAGAACTGTGCACAAACCTATAAAACGTGGTTCAACTTCTCAGCAGCAGCAGAGCAGAAGGGGCTCCTTGTTTTCATCAGGTAAAGTCAAAGAGTTGTTTCAGAAAATGAAGAGTCAGACTGCTCAGCAGAGGGTCAGCTCTGCTCCTAAGAAGAGCTCATGCCTCTTCCTCACCTTCAAATTAGTGGATGAGAGAGCCTCAGAAGACAGGACTTGGGGTACAAGTCCTACACACCACAGCCAGGGCACCCCAAGCAACACCTCTGGAGCAAAGTATCCGACCAGACTGCAATCAGAGTACGGGTTCCTGAGTTCTGCCACTGACTTGTTTCTAAAGGACTACTTGGAGGATCTTTTGTATTTCTAATTGGACTCAAAGTAGTCAAAAGCTTTGCATTTAAGTGTTACCCTGCTGGTTAAAACTACCCAGTGAAGAAAGACTTTAAAAAAAAAAAATCTATTTCCCAAACTGACTGACAGCTGGAGAGTTAGTAGGGTGACTGCTTGTAGGCACATTAAACCATTTCAGCATTTGAATGGCAGGGCTGCAAACCGAGGAAATGATCATGCACTCATGCTACTGCAAACTGCCCCTGCAGACAGAGCAAAATCAGATAATTTGGGGACTTCTGGACAGACCACTGAAGGACAAAACAAATTGGCCTGAGAAACAACAGGCAATCAGCTCAATGTGAAGCAGAAATTTTAAAAAAATGCAATTAATTGCATCAGCTAGATGATAAGGCATATAGGGTCATAGCACTGGATACAGGAGGTGGAGGGCATTCAAGGAACCATTTATTAATGCAACGTAACAATGAAAACAAACGGTTGCTATTTTGTGAACAAACAAGAAAATAGTTCTAGGCATCAGAATCTACCGTGTCATATAAAATTTATTTTTATTTTTTTTTACAAGTAATTTAGATGCCAGTCCTGGGAACACCTAGGCCGAGGTTGGGGACAGATCTCAGCTGGTTTATCATCCTGTAAAGAATTCAGGTGCCTATTGGAGCCAAGCAGGGCTCGGACTTGAAACAGCAGAGTCAATTTGTAAGCAGAAACATTCATGCAATGCTGATTTTGACTCTTCCTTCACTGGCTGAAGAGACTAACACCAGTTAAACAGCAGATGAAGACAAAGCACTTCTGTTGCTATAGAAGGCTGAGTCAAAATAAAGACACCCATCCTTCCTCCTCCCCGAGATTTAACACAAAGTACCAGCCTGTGTTAAATCTGCAAACCACCCTGCCCTCCTCTGATCCCACCTCCTGGTGGTTATCATGCAATGGCTACTACAAGGTAGGTGCTGGGGTGTCTCTCCCCAGCAAAGACACATTCTTAGACTGAAATCTGGGCTTCATCCTGGGCTTTGATATTGGTGACTCCACAGATCATTTCCAAGTACCAAGGTCACACTCACCCTCTGGGCTGTAAGAGCTGGTTCCACATGCCCCACGCCCAGAGACTCACTGCGCAGGCTGGCACTAACCTGAGGATCCCTTCAGGATGCTTCATGTGTGGCATCATCACACGCTACGGCTGGTATTACTGCTGTGAACTGCCTCTGGAGATGCTAATTCTCCAGTCAGGAATATTTGCAGGATCAGAATCCAAATGCAAATGCAAGCAACAACATGGGCTTATTTTTAAAGAATTAAAAATGTATCTTCTAGCTCATTCTATACACACACGCACACACCAAAGCATCTCCTGTTGCTAAATGTCTATGCCTTTTCCTTTCTGCAGGATTTGCATGATAGCTCAGTAATGACAACCATTTTCTATCTGGACATGGGTGGTTTTGCTTTTCAGTACTCTAGTCTGCCACATCCCAGGATGGGGATTTTAAAAATTACTTTCCTATCGCATTTGTTTTCTTTTATTTCTATATATATATATATTACTTTTGCTTCTTATGAAATAACTCTGTTCTAAATTTTCGTAATGATGAGATCAGAATTCAGAGCTAATAGTGTTATTCAAAGTGGAAAGAAGCTACTTAATTTTTTTTTTTTTTTAAAGACCAAGGCCATCTTAGTAAAGAAAATCACAGGAAAATAATTGGAGATTTGGAACGATCAATGCTGCTTGAGATGTACTTGCCATGTAATTGAGACACATTCTCAATCTGTAGCCATTTACTGATCACATGAGAACAATGATTTGTCATTTTTGCTTGCTTCAAATTACTAAAGGCAATTTAATTTCTCATGGAGACGACACATCCGATAATGTGAACATAATCAAGAGGTAACGATCTGTGGCTCTATGCACACACAGACACTCCAGTTCCCAGCTAAACAACTGCCTGCATATGGCAGAGGGAAGGCAACGCGAGACATTCAGATCCCCAAGCACAGGGTTTCCACCCAGGCAAGGACATTTTAAACAGAGCAATTCAGCTACACCATGAAACTCTGTCAATCTAGATTTCAGATGAGGCAATGCTCCATCTACTCATTCTCACATCCATCTGTCCACACCTGAGCAAAAAAACAGCATCTGGTGACCACGCTAAAGGGCAGGCACGTATCAGTCAGGATTTTATGCAACTGGTAGGATGGCAATATCTTACCCTCTCAAAAGTCTCTCAGACAATGCTCCTCATCATTCTGTAGAACTACAGCACAGAAAGAGCTGGGCACTGGCATTGGGCGAGGGTCCTGTATCTAGCAGTGTATTTGCAGCACTTTAAGGCGTCTGACAGTACATTATTAGGGATGAGATTCTGACTATGGCTGCCAGGCTGAGGACAGCTCAGAAGTACAGTTTAACCCTCTCTCTGACATATGTGTTTGTACACACGAAGAAAAGCTACTCCTACACCTGCTTCACCTCCTGAAACACTGGTGCATTAATCTACTGAATTTGTTCTCTGCTGCCCATTCCTTCTCCAGCTTCCCAGGGCCTGTGTTATAAAGTTGCTGGGGAGAAGGCGGAGGAATTAACTGGAAACACCTTGGAGCCCACATGGACAAGGGTCTGGGGAGCTTCCAGAAGGGACAGCACAGAACAAAGGTGAAGTAGATGCTGTACTCCGGGCTTCTGAGCTCATGCATCCTTAGCTAGCAATGATTTCTTTAACTCAATGGATTTTTGTTTCTAGAATGAGTAAAAAGTGGTGCAAGAGAAAAGAATACAGATACAAAATAAACACCATTCCACAGGACCACTGTTCTGGTTGCTTTCAGAATAGCAACAAGATTTAAGTGCTAGAATGCCAACCTGTTTTTTAATTGACTTCTCAGAATAATTTTGTGAAGAATAAATTAAAAAAAAAGCACCAAACTGAAAGCCCCAATACTAAGAAGTGCTGAAACAAAACATTTGGCAGTTACTAGTAAAGAAGCTTCAGGAATGTATTTTGGACCATAGCAACCAACGAAGAGTAAGCTGGCTTAAGCTTTGAAGTTAAAGCTTTCAGCAATGCTTCTGATTTCTGAAGAAGACAATAGAAACAATGAAAAATTAAAAAAAGGAAAAAACCAAACCCCAGCTCTAGTTCAATGCTCAGTGAATGCACTTGCTGTGGAAGACACCCATACAAAGAACGCAGAATTAGCCTGTTTGCTCAGAAATCAAGTAACCACAGCTAATCCTTTTGCAGCATTATCCTGTTTTAGCCTTTAATAAATCTACTTTAATTTAAAGATGTACCCAAACCAAGAAACACCTCCTTTGATGTTTTAAATGGCTCAAGTAAGTTGTTTGTTGGCAAAAAAAAATATGAATTGTGAAACTGAAAAAAACCCACCCTGTCATTTTTCTGTACTTAGAGGCTAGCACCTCTCAGGAAAGGTCAGAGCATTCAGGATCACAACCTCTAAGCACCTCAAGCATCGGTGCATCTTCTGCTCATACATAAAGGGGAGAGATCCTGGAACACAAGTCTCTTCCAAGCCAGTTACCCAAAAGCAGCTAATCCCCTTGTTTTACAACCCTTGTATCACATCGCCTGGATACTGGAACAAGGAGTTTCACATCTTAACTGAATGCAGGCATGGAGCTTGAAATGAGTTAACTGAATCAGTGCAAAGGACTTAATTTAAGCTTGTGTAATTAGCTAAGAGCTGGCACAACAAACTAAAATTTTCTTGTTTCCTCTTCCTGTCAAGAAGACAACTTTCAATGCCTGAACTTCTGCAGATGACTCACAATGCAAATAACAAAATTCTCTCTTATTTTGACTTTGGCTGCAGAAAAGAGCATTTTAGAAAGAATATTGGCTTTACACAAAACATACAACAGGCAAACTGGGCTAACAACAACAGTGATCAGGTTGCCCTTAGTGCAAAGGTAACTGCAGACAGAGGAGAGTAGGTAATTGATGGGTTTCTAAGTTCTGACCATCAGGTGCCAATTAGTTTGATTTGGCAGTCACAACCGTGATCCTAATCAAGTTAGAAAAGGAGCCCTGTGATTACCATCATCAAGATTAGTAGCTTTCCCTAAAAGAACAAATACTATATTTGCAATCTCTGCTTATTGCTAACTTCTCTTCAAGAGTGTTTTCTGGCTCAGTGCAAAAGCATTAGTTGCGTAGGGCAAATTATCACACAGCCACAGATGGTTCAAAGACAGAAAGCTACTCAAACTTTGTTACTTTGTGCCTTGATCATCCTCTTCAATGGAAATTGTTGGAGCTCTAGAGAGAGGACTGGGAACTCGTTGGGATTTTCCATAAGCTATATAAACACACAGAATTCTGCGGGTATCACAGTTAAGTACAAGGAAGCCACATGGCTCACTGTGCTGGGGCCTCTCCTCAGTCCTCCGAGGAGCTGGACTGGCTCAACAAGGGTAACGACGGGAGAAAGCCATGTAGCCATAAACCACAGCACCCACTCTCCTCAGGATGTGACCATGCCGCTTGCCTTCATTTCCACTTTTCCCTCTGCCTTTCTCAGCCCTCTGTCCTTGACCCTACAGAGTCTGAACCAGGCAGATGAATGAATCCTTTTCCCTTCCAAGTACACAGGGCAGAAGGTCCCTGTCTCACACACACTTTTGGCAAAATAATTCAGCCCAGTGGGCACCTGCTTTTAAGGTCCTACTGCGGAAGGAATCAGACAGTAGTGAATATCACTGAAGGAGGGAACTGCTTAAAACCTTTAAATTACATTCACTGCTGAACAAATAAATAGCTCAATTTAAGACAAGCTGAATTACAATTTATTCTGGTTCCTTATAGTTTTCACTGGGAGCAGTACATATTATTTCCCTCCTTGACGCCTTCTGAATTCTCATTAACCTTTCTGTCAAGACTGCATTAAACATGTCGTCTTAATTCACCATGTTCTTTGAGAAATCTGACAAATGCTTATCTAAAAAACCCAAACACCTCTTGCTTAATGAAGTGCATAAAAACCCCACAAAATTCTAGTTTATAATGCAAGTTTGCTTTCAGCTTTGATACTTCAGCAAGTTCAACAGCAAGACTATCTGAATAGCGTCAGCATCTGTCCTTAAGGGAGCAGAAGAAAAGGTCACAGACCCTGAAGAGCTTCAAGAACCTCCTCCAAAGCTGAAGCATTTTTACTAATACGATATTCTACAGCATACATGCCTCCTACAGAAAAAACTTTTACAATTAATGTACACTGCTCTCACTCTCACACCATAGGTCAAGGCACTGAATTTCTCAAGGAAATTTATAACCTTGTGGACATTTCTAGTGAGAAGTTGTTGCAATCTTGGTGCAACACAAGGTAAGGCATGAACACTTATATTCAGGCGGGTTTTGTGAGAGAAATATTGTACAGTCTATAAAAAGCAGGCAGCTAGCAGAGCACTTCTTAATCATCAAAAGAGATCCCAAAGCAGTTTAATTGACTGGTATTGATGTACTACATCTATCTTGCTAAATATTTTTCAAAAAATATTCAGTAAGACAATTACACAATGAAATTACCGTTTATAGGGCTTCTTTCATCTACAAAGGAGTCAAAGTCCTAGGTATTTATAAGGGTATAAATACATGCTACTGCTCAAGTGCAGCCAATTCTGCAGCAGGAAATATCAAATGCTCTGCACCAGCACACTATAATGGGTTGTACGAAGGGAGCAATGATATTTAAATCTAGAGAGAAGACAAGAGCCTGTTAACCAGATTAGAGTACTAAGCACACACACTAATAGAGGGGACTTTCAGACTTTTGTTTATTTACCAGTTGCTAAACATTCAATCCACTACAGCACGGCTTTAAGCCTCCTGAAAATAGCTTTGCTTTTCTTGCGTACCTTTCTTGACCAAGCAAAGTAGTTCACAGACCCTATTCCAAGCACAGTAATTCATGGATCCCATGTCAAATGCCCACAGATCACCTGTCACAATCCACTTCTTACTTAAAAACATAAAGCAATCAACATGGCAATGCTTCTACAGAAACTCATTGGTTCAGGTTACAAATCTGGTTCTTGGTAAGACTCATGCTTGTACCTGGAGATGCAGTCTTCTTTCATTGACTTAGCTTGGCCCTGAGTGGCACTAGATCCAGTACACTGCATAAAACTGTTGTTTCTTAACAAAAGGAATGGTTGGAAACAAATGATTTAAAGTTGGAAAAGCTTATGAGCAATGAATTCTGTAAAAAACCCCCAACCCTTATAGCGGAAGGCTACAGGTTTTTTAGAAAAGATTTTTTCCATTTATTTCTGCGAACAGTTGCACGAGGCACATCAACTGCTCAAAACTCCTTAGTTTCTCTCCATTTAACAGGCCAACTTAAAATCCAACAAATTTACATTAAGAAAACCATGAGTAGAACTGCAGAAGGTGTCACATAGTCTGGACACTACCAAAACTGCTAATTCTTGGGAATTGGCCACTTTACAGGTAAGGTTTGCAGTCTACATCTTGCTATTCTCTAATATAAATTCATCAAGAATAAGTGAAATTTATTAGTACAACTCGGATCTTATCTCCCAAAGAACACTAAGACTCCAAAGATTAAAAGTGTTTTCCTGCAATGAGATATACAGTGACCTCAAATATTAGTAGACCCTTTGAACTGGAAAATATAATCTATTCTAGCTTCTGTGTAATGAGCAAAATGGAATACAAGAACATTCCTGCTAAAGTTTACCCCCACAGTAAAAAAACACTGCAGTATGAAGTCTATTTGCATGATTCAAAAGTCCATGAAAAAATGTTTAGAAAATGCATTTACACTTTTGAAGGGGATTCGGCACATCAAGAATAAAAAGATTTACCAAGACAATAAATTGGTATTTTTCCACATAGTGTCAAATAGCCAGTGGTGTACCATTGATATTTGAACTGTTTTAATCGGCAAGAGATTTGGTTTTGTATTTTTTTTTTTTNACCCTTCTAAATGGCAATACATCACTCTTCTGGCAGACTATAATAATATTGTAAATTATTGCTGAAGCTTCACCAAATTAGAAGTCAAAGATGACTGCTTTTTTGGAACCCATTTCTGGAATACTTCAATATTAAACCTTGAAACTATTTCTTGCAGTTGAAAGAGCTGCCTGTGGTTTCTGTCTCCATACCTGAATTGTCCAGAGGCTGTCACCTTTGAAATGCAAGGAATCGAGGCAGCTTTGCCCAAGCTCCGCTTTTACAATTAAAACTCCAAGCACAGAGTCTGGAAAATCTGGTCCTAGAGGCAGTCAGGAAAGGGTCTAACCCCCTGGGGAATCAAGGTGGGTGAGGTTAACCCATCTGATGACTGCTGCAGTTAATTTGCCACATAATTAATGCCCACAGTGACTGATCACAGGTGTTTCCAGTTGACAATCAAATGAGATTTGATCTGTTCAACCTGCAGACATTTAATGCTTCAAACACACCAAGTTCTCAGGCTGGATGTCTACGTGTTTGCCACACACTTTGCAGACTAGTCCTCTTGGTCTTGTAGCACTACCAGCTATCCTGGTATCCATACCAGCTGGTGCTGGATGGACCATCTTCAGCATTTGAAAGTTCAAATGTTACTTGCGCAATGGGATTTTTCTCTCAAACATTATGGAGACCGTGACTATTTTGATCAGTGAACACTGCTGAGGATAGAAGGATAAAGTGGCTTATTTTAGCCATTCATTAGCTCACATGATCAATTAGATTATTTGCATTAAAATGCTGAAAATAATGTAAATATTTTAATTTCCACTATTTGGTACACCAAGGTACTATCAGAAGAGACCAAAATGAAGAGTCATGGTGTTGATTTAAAGTAATATACTCAAGAGACAGTAGAGCTCGTCTTATTTTGTAGCGCCTGCTCCTTTACCCTGGGTAGCATGGTCAGGCTGTCTGAGCCCTCACTTCCCTGGGGAAGCATTTGATAAGTGAGTGAGTACTGGCCTTCATCCCTGGGGAAAGGCATGAGTCCCTTCTTGTTCTGACCACAGCCTGACCCAGTGTTCTCCTGGTCTCTCCGTTGTCTCATCTCAGCATGGAGGGTTC
>VZTO01019640.1:28443-42356 GCA_013400615.1 Syrrhaptes paradoxus
TCCCTTTGAAAAAGCTACTTCATAGAATAACACAGCAAAGCTCTCGTATCTAGTACTGTACATTTTGTCAACCAGTTATCCATTTATTCGTACGTGCACTTATTCCGTATTTACACGAATGTCACATTCGTTCCAAATGGCTGAGCTCAAAGCCGGTTGCAGAAATTCATGCTGCTGTGATGCTCCAGCCAAAAATCTCTTCCTTCCCCCCCCCCCCCANTGATCTCCATGCCAGGAAATGAAGCCATCTGATGACTGCTGCAGTTAATTTGCCACATAATTAATGCCCACAGTGACTGATCACAGGTGTTTCCAGTTGACAATCAAATGAGATTTGATCTGTTCAACCTGCAGACATTTAATGCTTCAAACACACCAAGTTCTCAGGCTGGATGTCTACGTGTTTGCCACACACTTTGCAGACTAGTCCTCTTGGTCTTGTAGCACTACCAGCTATCCTGGTATCCATACCAGCTGGTGCTGGATGGACCATCTTCAGCATTTGAAAGTTCAAATGTTACTTGAGCAATGGGATTTTTCTCTCAAACATTATGGAGACCGTGACTATTTTGATCAGTGAACACTGCTGAGGATAGAAGGATAAAGTGGCTTATTTTAGCCATTCATTAGCTCACATGATCAATTAGATTATTTGCATTAAAATGCTGAAAATAATGTAAATATTTTAATTTCCACTATTTGGTACACCAAGGTACTATCAGAAGAGACCAAAATGAAGAGTCATGGTGTTGATTTAAAGTAATATACTCAAGAGACAGTAGAGCTCGTCTTATTTTGTAGCGCCTGCTCCTTTACCCTGGGTAGCATGGTCAGGCTGTCTGAGCCCTCACTTCCCTGGGGAAGCATTTGATAAGTGAGTGAGTACTGGCCTTCATCCCTGGGGAAAGGCATGAGTCCCTTCTTGTTCTGACCACAGCCTGACCCAGTGTTCTCCTGGTCTCTCCGTTGTCTCATCTCAGCATGGAGGGTTCCTCTCATCAAGGTGCTGAGGAGGGGACACAATCTAGATAATTTAGTTTAAAAATGGAATGAGAATGGGTGATGTACTGTGAGAGAGATGCTGAAGGATGCCAGCAGTGTTCACAAGTCAACTGCAGTCCTGTGCATGGGATCACCAAGGCAATCTTTCCCCCACATCATCCATAGACAGAGTTGGAGACTGAAGGAACATGACTGAGTTGCACATCTCCCTATGTAGAAAAAACATTTAATTTAAGAAAGGTGATACTGTAACAGTTGCCCCTGACAAGACTGCCTAAGTGAGGCCCTGAGCCTGTATTTTGGGCTAGCAGTGTGTTCTAGCCAAGACTTTAGAAGTATCTGCAACACAGGCTGTCACCAGAGCTGCATTTCCTTGTCACTCTAAGTGCGACTGATTTGCCAAGATCAAGACTAAATTCATGATCAGCAGCAAGGGCACCTAACATCAATTATACAACTGGCTTTCCATCCTAGCCTCCCGGACATGCTAAAGAAAATGCTTTCCCTGCATACGCTGTTGCTTTTTCTATCCACCCCGTATTCTCTGTGTAACGACGCGTGACTGCTCAGCTCATCCCACTGTCTCCTCCACGCTCCCAAACAAAGATGATGCTCACTAACAAGGAGGCATTTGGCTATTAATAGAATGTATTGATATAATGGCTGAGTGTCTTGCCTCCTGGATAAAATGGAAAAAAAAGGGGGGGGTAGAAGTGGTGGTGATTTTCTGCAGTGAGTTGAGCACCAACTCACTGTTCACTCCATACAGCTCGGTAGAGGCAGGACACTGCCTGCACAGAGCACCCCATCCGCAGAGACTCTGTTGAAGATAAGGCACCAAAACAAGGGGATCAGCTGATTAGAGGAAAGGAGGAATAGGAAAGGATCTTTCCTTTCTCTTCACCTTCCCAAAAATCATGGATACAGAGACGAAACTAAAGTCAATAAGCAGACAAACTTAAACAGAGCATTCATGAAGAGCCTGGGCAGTCAAAGCATCGGCTTTTTGAACTTCTAACAGTGGTGTTGATCAGAAACAGGGAAATGACAGAGGAAACACAAGGCCTAGAGAATATCAGCTTTTGGGAAGTAGCAAACAAGTCTCTTCCCAAACAAGGATCCAGCCCAAAGCCAGAGGGGTAAAATGAGGGAGCCAGAGATGAACAGTGAGCAGAAAAATCCAGACAGTGCTCTCAGCTCTGGCGGCAGTGAAAGATGATGTCTTGAGCACATTAACAGAGCAATAAATCCCAGAGAGTAATCTGCCACCCTGAAAGCACAGAGTATGCTTAGTCTTGAGAGTTTTTGCCCAAGGGAAGAAGATACTGGAGTTTCAGTGTCAGCTCACATCTCAGATCCTCTTCTAAAGGTATCTCTAAGTGGGTCACTCAATTTACTGGTAAACGGCAAGATTGGCTACTGAAGGCGCACAGTGTCTTCTCTGAAGAATTAGATGATAAAATTTTAGACACTGAGGGACCAGGTTTCACTCACCATGTCAATGCAGAGATAAGTGATAATGAAGAAAGTTTTTTCCTAAGCCATTTCCACAGAAGTCTATAAGCTTCACTGCAGACTGTTATTTGGAAATCATCAGGCTTACTCATAGCTTTCACCCTCCCTGCTGCGTGGGGGTCTCTTTCTTCCACTGACAGCACTGAAAAGTTTGTCATAGTGCATCAAAAGAAAACATTAATTAAAAAGGGTTCTGATTAATGAAAATTGAGAAAATGACAAATACTAGATTTCAAATTATTTTTTAGGATAGCTACAAGGAGAAGAGAAGTAGTAACTTCCCAGTAACTAAATACTTTGGAGAAGAAATGCTGTAACAGAAGACCAGATGAATGAGAAGATTTAAAGTTGAAATACCAGGAAACTATTGCTGACTATCATTCAAATATTCTGTTGCATCAACCTGTATGCTTGCCACAAGGAGATAAGTGAATAATTCTTCTTATTTGATTTTTCCAACCAATACAACCACTGTTCTTTAGTCATAGATTAGCCTAGGTGTTGCTCAGAAATGATCTTTTTTCAGTTATGATGTAGCACTGAAAACTACTCTAATAAAGATATATGGAATCAGCAAACAGATGAAAGTGAGCTGAAATTTAGATAACAATAATGCCAAATTTATCACAGTACAAATATGATTCATTCTTACCTGTAAATCTAAAACAGTTTTTCATGCCTTCATTCCTGAATTACAGATATCATATAATCTAAACCCATGTATTATTCATACTTCTCTATTATTGCTGTAATCCAAGAAAGCTGACAAAAAAAACCAAAACTAACAAACTTCTTATCAGGCATTAGGCTATATTTCAACATCAGAGAGCACATCTATGGCAAATACCCCTGAGATCACAGCATTGCTTTCATAGTGGTGTGAAAGGCACTTTTGGAACCTCAGGTTTTGGCCCCAAAGGCCTTTGTGTCCCCCAGATCCTGACCAGCTTTCCCGCTAATCACACAGAGCTAATTAAACAATATCAAGGAACATCTTTCATTTTTTTTTTTGATGCTGTGAGCCTTTAGCACAGATGGAAGCTGTTTGCTGCCGACTGAATTCAGATACATCTTCTGCTTAATCCTATCACAGCCATCAATTTATATATTATTCATTTTGTTAATCTAATATTTATCTAATATTTCACTGTATTTGACAGCAAAAGCTATCTCTGCATATGACCATATGAGCTCATAATATGCTTGCTTCATAAAGGCATTCCGAATTAATCTTTACAGGCTCTAGTTCCATTTCCCAAGGAACAGCTGCTTTTTCTTTTTATAGACTCTATATGGTCCTAAGAAATGGGTAAGTGAACACAATAACACTTAACTGCCATCAACCTGCAGCCCATATCTTCTGGCATCAGGAGGAACACTTAGAGCTGCAAGGCTGGATTCGGTATCTCCCATAAGTGAAATTTCTGCTGAGAAGAAAGGAGACAAACCTCTCCAAGTGTCCCCATCTAACCCCTGTGTTAAGCACCAGCACCTACAGGATAACTTTATCCAAAAGTGCTGATAGCCTATCAAAGCTGAACAAAATTTACATGTGCAAACCCGAAAGGCTGAGTGTCCCTTCCCTTGCAGAAGGGTGTGGAGCACCCCCCCACTGGAAGTACACTGCCTGCAGATATTAGTACTGACATATCCCTTACCACCTTCCCCCTCTTTTCTGTTTAGCCCATATTCATATTGGGGCTGACCATGTTCTCCCCCTCCCAGTGCCTTCTCCTGGGAAAGTTGCCTTAGGGTAGGCAAAAGGCAGGTCAGAGAGGCTGCAGGTGATGTAACTCAGTCTGGAATAAAGGATCAGGAATATCAGGTGAACGTTCAGACTAAATACAACAAGATTTACAACATGCCTTTAGATTTAAGGAAAAATGTAGTCTTTAAATTGCTGCTTTGGAATTTACTGGCTTAAAATGAAAGACCTTATGGCATCCCATCAGAGAGTTAGATAACTCAAAAGGGTTTTCTTTGCTCACTGTTGCCTGTGCAAGATATATTTAAGTAATAAAACACTTCTCATACTAACCCTCCTATACAGGCTCTATGATGACAGATTTTAGTTTTGAAAACACAAAGAGGTCTCTGTACAGGCTGGCATTCCTCTTCCATTTTCCTTACAAAGGCTTTTGCTGGTTATTTTCTACTCTGTTTGTTTGAACTGAAAGGCTTTTGATAACAACTTCAGCAGAATTTGGTCATGATGTGCATCCTACGGTTCCAGGTTTGGCATCCAGCACAAACCAGACCGTATGCCAGCCTCGTGCAGTACATGAGCTGAAACAGCCTTTCATTTCAGTCTCCCTGCAATTTAAATTGGCTACATATGATCGGTAAACGTCTTCAACCTTCACACTGTATCTTACAGCACTTAGTTGCCCTGGGTGGCAGGTGCCTCTTTGACATACCTCTCTTGAGAACGTTAAACACAGAGACTTCAAAATTGGAATTTCTAGGAAGTAGCTTATGTTCATGTGAAAGGCAAGACATTCCTGAAATAACTCGAAAATTTGAAGTTAAAAGGGAAAAAGTCCATTAACAAGTTGAAACCTTGAACTACAGGAGGCTTTTAGTACTTTATCTAATCTAATTTGTATTTAATAAGATGGGTTTTTTCAAACGGTGCATCGACAACCCCTGGTAAGAACCCCTGCGAATGAAAGTAATTATTTTGCACTTACTGCAGAGTTCAGTTTTATATCTTTAGATATTCTGCTCGAAATTTATAGGTAGTCCTGGTGTTGCTTTTTGCCTGATAAAGATGTCATTTCCACAGATAATTAATCCCATTGATTAATGTTATTTGTTACTCAGAGAGGCAGCTATGAGAAATAATTACAATTTAGGCCTTTTTTTTGTGATCTTCCATTTACAACTCTACTATAGTTAAGTCAAAATAAAGAATTTGCCCACAAAAATCACAGCTGTTGATTATCACTTGGGTCAAGAAGTCTCGGAAGTTGTTATTTATGCACTGAACCTAACCAAAGGGTGGAAGTAAAGTATACTTTAAGTCATATCCAAACATTAAAGGCTTGTGGATGCCACTACTTTCACAGGCAAAATAAATGATTATACACTCATTTTAGGTTTAAAATATCTGGGAACACAGACAATTTCCACATTCCCTTTTAATATCCTATTTATTTCACTGGAGGTTCATCTCACTCCCATGTGGCATTGCAGGTTATAAACACACAAAGATCACCTCCATCCTTGGATTTACCCTTCCCTTTTATCACAGCTACACTCTAAATGACACTGAAAGACAAAATAACGTCACACAGTTGTGACACCAGATGTTATCAATCTATTCCTAGCCATCGTGGGAGCACATAGAAGCCATGGGAGGGGTTGTGCTGATCATCTTCTTTGCCTAGTAGGTACCGGTGAAGTTAATGGAGCAAAAATAATGGAAATAGGAATGATGGGAGCCAGACTCTCACACCCACATGGGAATTAACTATAACATCACCAATTCTTTTTTTTTTTTTATTTGCTGTGCATTTCCAGACATACACCCTTGCCAATGCTGCCATTCAAGAACAATTTTCTTTTCCATTGTCTCTCTGAAAACATCATCAGTTCTGCTTTTACCTTCAGATTAAAACTGAAGTGTCACAGTAAGCTCCTGTTTGGCAGGGTCAATAGTATTGGGCCATGCAGATATAAATCCTCCAGGTTGCCTGACTGGAACTAGAAACAGCCCAAATGTAATACAGAAAATGAAAAACAAAGATTCACCTAAATCCAGAACAGTACATGGCAGCAGGCAAAACGCACTACATGATGTGATTACAGGGCTGTAAGAAAAGAAATTCTGTGTCTCCACACTAAATATGAAGACTGCAGGCCAACTTTCAGGAACCATGTGGTGCACGGCCACAGAAAGATATATGAGAATAGGGAAAAAAAATCTGACCCTGCTGCCTGAGCCCCCTCAGGGGTTCCAGTTCCCCACCACAGAGCTCAGACGGGTGGATGTAATCTGCTGAAGACACACAATCCAAGGGGAGCATTTGCATGAGGCTGCTGTGAATTGCCCCAGGACACGAGATCTATCTGCAGAAGTCCTGCGGGGTGAACTCTGCAAGGCTGGGCAGAACCCCTGATTAGAACTGCATCCTATGAGGTTTTCCTGTCTCTCCTATCCTCCACAGGAATTGGAAGAGACAGCTTGAATGACAGTGCCATCTCCCCTCTGAAAGGCTCTGCTTTTTGCATTTTTGAACTCACTCTCATCATGAAATGCAAATGAGCATAATGCTGTGTCTGCCTCACCGACTGAAAAAAGCCATCACCATCCCATTCATCCCCTGAAGCTTTTAAAGGCTCTATACCCTGGCTGTACTACCTGAGGAAACTTTTCTTTAAAAGACGTTTGGCACACTATTAAAAAAAAAATATAAATTCTTTAGTGACCTGCACTGTTAGGTCAAAAAAAGTCTTTTTGAGATGCCTGCTCTATCAATCTGCAGAAATTCATACCGAGATCGTACAACCAGCATTACTGAAATCTAAACTAGGAAACTTCTTTCTCCTTTATTTCCCTGCCTTTTCATTAAGATCTCCTGCAAGAAAAAGCAAGTACAGCTGGCTTCACATTCTCTTCTCATTTTGAACAGATAACAACAATGGAAGACAAAAACTTGCATTAACAAGAAAATATCCTCCTGTCACACACTTGGAACAAAATGTGTATCATTTTCTTCTGGCAAAAAAAAAAAAGAAATTGTATTTGCAGCAGAAACTAGAGGAATGTTATATTTTTGACTGTGATCCTTTCTCCCTACATATTTTTAGATGCAACACATCAAAACCGGTAAAAGAAAAGTAGGTACTTCTGGAGAACAGTCCAAAACAACAGAAAGAAAAATTAATAGGTGTAACTATGTGGATTTTAAACTCTCTTCTCTGTTTTCCTCTATATATGATGAAAATAACACAGATGATGAGAGTGCAACTAGTTAAGCTCTCTGTTTCTGGTTTGTGCAGTACTACAGCTGGGAAAAAAAATCAGTGAACCCAAAGGCTCCACTGGTGTCATCTAAATGCCAGTGACCGGGCACCAGCCCAGTATGTATAGAGTTGCTCTGCAAACAGTGAAAGGAAGAACTGCCAACCTGCAAGTTACCATTGAGCAGGTTGTGGCATTTCCAGCCCAGGGTACAGATATTTTGAGGGTTCAGACAGGTTCCTCTCTGAGTTTTGCCTCAGAATCAGTGAAAGTTCAGAGAAGTGAATTTGAAGAAAACACTGTGAGCTCAGACTGCCATTCTTCTATAAAATGCTCTCATTGGAAAATTCTCCTGTCATTCCACCTGCAACAGCTATCAAAAGAGCTCCTCAATACTGTGTTTATAACATCAATGTGTTTTCTAACACCAACTGAACACATTAAACGATGCAATTGCTTTGTGCATGACTACTTAAAACCCAGTTTAAATGCACATCTATACTATACGGATTTTTTGAAATATGAGCAATGTGTTCACTTGTGCACTTCACATCACACTGACAACTCATTGGGCAACGTCAACCCCAACAGGTGTTTTCTAGTCCAATTATACCACAGAGGCATATTTGAGCATGATGCATAACGTAGAGAAGATACACACATAAATCCCATCACAGTTAATGGAAATGATGTGCATTGCACTTCCCATACAGTTTTTAAAAACTATGCCCCAAAAGAATAATTTTAAATAACTCTTATTCTACACAGTATGAACCTGTTATCTAAAAACTATTCCTTTGCCTACTCTATTATAAAGGGATGAGAGTTTACAAAGAACAAGCCTTACGGCTTCAGTCCCTTTGAGTTTCCAGCCTTTTCTTTTGAATACTAAAAATGTAAAACAGTCTGTATCATTCAAACAATCTAATTTTCCAATCCACCTTCATTAACATTGCTGGCTGAAGCCAATTACAAATGCCTTAAGGCTTATAGCCTCATAAGCATAGTGTGACAGCTCAGATTTTATTGTTTGCTCCATCCATCGTTACTGACACAGTAATTCAAAGTACACAAGACACAGTCTACTCACTACTTCCTCCTCCCTGTGCACCTGCTGTAATTTTAACATAGAAGCTTATTAATAAAGTACGTTGTCTTCTGTCATTCAGTGCTGGCTTCTTCCACCCAGGTGAAAAGAAAAAGCCCCAAATTACGCTTTTCTTCTAACAGCATCTAATGTTCTCTCCTTTGGGGTAATGCGCCCAAGCAAGTCACGGCTGGTGGCACATTTCATCAACAAGTACTTTTTATAAATCTAACACAATGAGATAATGAGTATTAAAAAGAAAAAAGGAATTCCAACACAGAACCACCAGCACCAAAAAAAAAAAATATTTTGGAGTGTTCTAGAGAACAAACCAAGCTGTTATTTACTGTAAAAACCCCACAGCTGATAGGCCTTCATCTTCCACCCTGAAGGTGGGCACAGAGCTTCATTTTTCAAGATGTTAATGAGATGCAGTCTCATTTAATTCAGTAGGACCTCAGCACTCACATTTAAAAACACTCTGTAGAAAAAAGGTTGATTTTCTATGTTTCTGGAATACTGAGCAGCCAACAGTGGGAATGCTACATATTCACAGGTCTAATCACAGGCAGAAGTTACTTGGGTGCCTAAATAAAAACATTGCCTTCAACACTGCAGAAGTTTGGTAAATGGGAAGGAGAAAAGTGACATCCTAAATGTTTTTTCATCCCTCCACACACCATCTCCCTCCCCCCCATAGGTTTTTTTTGGGTAATCTGGTAACAAGTGACATGTAAACCCAGGGAGCTGCATTATTATCGAGCAGGTCTAATTACTAAGAGTTCTACAGACTCAGTGGAGAAACATGAAATTAATATATCCAACTTAAGGAAGATACATTGAAGTGAATCCTATCAATTGAATTCCAGTCAATTGAAATGAGTGTAATAAACCCACCCAAAACGTCATCTCTCCCTGTCCCTCAGCAGTGGTTATTTTATTCTGCACAGGTTCTTGTACTGCATTTCCCAGCATGGTATGGACACATCACCACAGCAGCTCCATGTAGAGACGGGTTTTTAGGGAGTTTAGAGCAGTGGTTTCTGTATATTCAAGTTACCAAAACAATACGAAGAATGAATTACTGCTTGCAGCAAGTTGCCTAATAGAGACATTTTATTGCAATTTCCCCCCGATTCTGTGGGCTTAACTTGATAATTAAAACATTCAACTTTGACAAGCCTTAACTATGGTGTGATAACAGATTCAGGAATTAAAGAGAAAAAAAATACAGATTTAGAAACTGACAAAATACATTAATTGCAAAGAACCCAGTTTGTGCAAAGCCAAATTGGTCTGGACTGAGCAATGTTTGAGTATGGAGAAACAAACTAAAAATACCCTCTCTCTGCTAGGCAAGGTTAGAGAACGGAGACAAACACTGCCACAGCCCAATTAGACCAACCTGATTAACCCACAGTTGGTAAAGCTTGGGAGATACAACTTGGGATAAATTTTGCTTTCTGTCAGGACCTTTTGCTCACTGGCACCAGTAGAAATCACACCAGTAGGAATTTTAAATAATCTCTCTGAAAATAAATTATACCAAGGAAGAACAAAACCAGGCTGTGAATCATTTACCTCTGTCCCCAGAACACCTCCAATATTTCTCTGTCCTGCCTTTATGCGGGATATGAGAGATCACCAGCCTCTAGCAGAACCAAAGCAACCCCCTTCTCTTTCCAACACTGACCAGTGCCTTTAGCAGAGTTTTGAGCAGACAGTTTTCCACCAAGAAAAAAAAAATAAAATCAGTATTCCTCTGTAAAAGAGGATTCTTCGTAGCATTCAAAAGACTGTTGTCTTTTTTTTTTTTTTTNTTTTTTTTTTTTGCCTATCTGTGTGTGCAGAACTGTGTTGATGAAGGCTCCTTTTCCAAAGACTAAGGGGGTAGGAACAAGCACAGTGTCTGGAAAAACACCATCTCCGGGGCCACAGCAATTTCTCACTAATTCACAGAACCTCACACTTTGCAATATGACAAAGCAGCCCGTACCCTGTAAAAACTGCCCAGAGCTCAGACTTTTTTCTCTACTTGTTGATTCACTGCAGAAGCCTCCATTTAGCTGTTCTCACAATTCATACTGTATCAGGTGAAAAATCATAGAAATATGGATATACTCATGGGGTTTAGCTGAGAAGCTGTCACAGAAGTAGCTGCAGCACACAGAGCAGTGTTTTCACAGTTCGGATATAAAATTGGTAGAGGATTGTTTGGAATTTTGAATTTACTATCTGATACCACCAAAAACCCAAAGCTTCTCTACTTCAACATAAAAGCAAATGGGATTTGAAAGGAAGCTTGTGAATCTGCTGAATCGCATGGATATTTGAGCAGAGTTCAAAAGTGACAGTTCCCAGCTCCCCCAGAGTTTGACAAAGGTTCCCCTGACCAGGGGAAAACACAGATCTCCTTGGCCTGCTTTGTTTATTTGTGGCCAAAACACCCCTGAGAGGTACCACTGGGAAGAACATAGGAACACAATGCCTACATTTGAGTACATTAATTAACCACAAGATAAATATTGTTCTTTAAGCACATGCACAAATACCCCTTAGACCAAACTATCTTAAGGTACTGGCATGGGTTACAAGGTATACAAGAATCCTGATCTACCTTATTCCCAATTCTCTGCTCATTCCTTGAGACCATGCTGATAAAAACCCCATATAAACAACAGGATGTCTTTAGGATAAACAGCACTTAATCAAATACCATTGCTCACCTCATGCTTCAAGGTAAATAATCTGTGCAGCTGCAGTCGGCTCAGGGCAGAGCTCTATGTGTTTTGCCTTCTGAGCACCAAGGTTTATTATTTAGGACTTCATTATGCAATAACAGCTTCACGTAGCTTTTGGATTACATGACTGGAGTCTCACTGGTCCAGGGTACAGACTCAAGGAACATTTACCTTGCTGGGAACACAGGAGCCAGATGTGCCCGAGACAAGTGAGTGATCTACAAAGGTACTCAGCATTAGGCAAATTTTACTTCTGCCACAGTCCTCTGGAGGTTCCCTGTTGCTATTTGTGAGAATCAAGTCGGTAAAGCTGGAAGCCTCACGCTAGATGCATTGCTACAGCTAGGAAACCCCCTGCAACAAGATGAATCAAATCAATGAAATAGGAATGAATGCTGAAAGCCTACTATTGGTATGCAATGACGCTGTAAAATATTCTTCCTGTAGAAAACTATCAGGACAGTCACATCCCATGAAACCTATCAATTCTCACAAAAATACATTTGAAAACTCCATTAAAAATCCTGACCAGCTTGATCAGAAAACTCTGCAACACTCAGCAATAGTTTAATACAGGCGCATTTGATTTCACAAACATCACGCCCCTGCAACCCCTAAGTCATGAAGGCTTTTGTCATCATGACTGCAAAGTAGGTCTCCCTGTATTTCATTCAGGGAGAGAGTCCAGATTTTTACAAACTATGAATAAGGAAGATGCAAATTGTCCAGCATCACTACCCAGGTCAGCGGAAGAATTGGGTAATGTATCACACCCACCATGTACAGGTTCCAGCCAAGAGAGACTATGTCAGGTCTAGACTCTGAACTCAGAGCGAAGAATAGAGTCCATACATTAAAAATAAGAAGATTGAAGAAAAAGAGGAAGGGAAAGAACAACTAATTCTTGCACCTCCCACCAACAATCTTTAAACTTTGTACAGGGAGGAAATGCATAAGCATGACTCAATTTTCTTCTCCACGGATTTAACTACATCCTACCTTGTCTTACTCTTCCTGTCTTTCCTTCCCCCTCTCATTGCCTTAATTTTCCCTCACAAAACCAAACCAAAGCTAAAAGCTAACACAGAATTTAATCCAACTCTTTATCTGACTGAGGAGAGGACAGGTCCTAATGCAAAGCCTCTGCTGAATATCTTGTTTTCCACCAGGAGAGGCTGAGCCATCCCTCAGACAAACCACAGCCAGGGAAAGATGTGCAAACCGCCGCTGGGTAACAGCACCCCACACCCAGAGGACAGGTAACCCAGCCGATAGTTGGATCACAAAAAAACAAACCGTGTTGCACTAAATAACCAACACTTGGACAGTTTAACAAAGATTTGTTAATTGTGCTTCTGAATACAGACTCCTCCTAATTAAACGTAGCAGCCCTCACACTGCACACATTTCACTAACAGCTTCTCGTTATTTTGGTCATTATTTTTTTCTCCTGTTTCAAGATTGTTGGAAAATGATTTCTCCTGCACATCCCTTACTATCAAATTTATTACTTTATGTTATGACAACAGGAAGCAATTTTTCCATTTTCAAACAAAAAGAGACATGATCATGGACTTAATTAGTTTGTAATGATTTAATTAAAATTTGCAAAACAACAATGTACCTCATTAGAAGCATAATTATAGCAATGTACTTTTCCATCTTCGAAGGCACCATTAGTCATTGAGGTGTTACGTTTTGTACTTTAAGATCATCCTTATTTTCATTTTCTGATTAGTTAAATGCAGTCATCGTCATGTTCAGGTAATTGCTGTATTAACTAGCTTAATTAAACTTCCTGTAAAACTGAGACCTACAGAGTTATTCTTCCTAATGTGTTGCTGACAAAAACATTAACTAATTACATGGCATTCTTTAAAGGGCTTACCTCCCAAGTTTAATTCTCTTGTACTTTAAAGAGCTTTGAAAATTCTGAATGCAACATAGTATGGAAGTGCTTTGTATTGTCAGAGCGTTAGAGCTGCTATACCCAGCAAACAGCAATTTCTCTCTGCAAGGTTTTATAACATGGGAGAGAGCGTACACATTGTAAAACATTCACATTTCAGCCCGTAACTAGACACTTGGTGAAATTTTTGACAAACTTAGGTCCATAGTGTTCAAAGTTAACAGGAATGGGTGATAGAGAGCTTCTAAAGTTCCCAGACTTATAATAAAATTATACAAGTCCAAAAAACTGCTAGGAATTATTGCTATGAGTACTATGGGTATGAGGACTCAGTGGACAGAGGCCACATTTTACATCCGTGTTCAAATTTTGTAATGTACAAGCACTGAATTATTGGTGCAACTAAAGAATCCCACTACCCTGTAGAATTAGTTTATCTTCTAGAAAACAAAACAAGAACAAAAAACCCACTGCACACCACAGCCAGACATCTTCATCCCCTTCAACTTTAGCACTTCTATGAAGCAGGTGAAATAACCCAGATCAACAACAGAGACAGGGTTTGAAGACACGTCAGAAAAAGAACCAGAAAGGTTTAATGCCTGCAGGGTGGTGAGATTTTTCAAGCAGCACAACTCCCACATAGGAAGCTAAAGCAACTTTGGATCTTAAGTATTCAGTACCTTCTGTCTC
>VZTO01019641.1:0-15763 GCA_013400615.1 Syrrhaptes paradoxus
TTTTTTTTTAGCTTGTGAGGTTGTTCCTGCCTGTAGATTGAGAGTTGCTTCCTTTTACTGTTGAAGGCTGAGGTTGGAAAGGAAGACTTACAGCAATCTATTTCAAGAATAGTCTGAGGAGGAGGAAATCCCCTTCTTGTTGCTAATAGGAGGTGCAGAACGCTCTGCTGGAGGAGGAGAATAGTTCAGTAAGTTAAAAAATTTATATGAATTTTTGATTTGATGCATCTTTTTATTATCTAGAAATTTCATTGTATTGCAAATGTTTTTTTTTTTTCTTCTTTGTAAAGGGGTGGGGGAACTGTGGGAATTGTGCGTAGCTTTGAAGTCAATACACACTAATTTCGTGATACAGCAAGGGTGAAATATTCAGTTAGAAAAGGAAACAATAGCACATCAGCTACAACTTGTGTGACAAAGAATAAGCCTAAGCTGACGAGGTACCTCTGAGAGACATTAGGAGTGCATTTCATTATCCGGGAGCTTGGATTAAGGGAGAGAGAGGTCATTTTGCCCATCCATGCATCTGTAATGTTCTCATAGTTTCAGATGTTTCAGGTTGCTTTAGGGTACTTCCATCATCAATTTAGAACCAAGGGCTCTGTTTAAATATCAGTAGCAGGGCAATCCAAACCACCCTCAAGGCAGAGCGAGATATCCTTGGTGAGCGTATTAGAATGAGATTGTTTGTCTAGATGCATTTCTGTTCCACTTTAATCGAAAGTAGAGAGGTGTTCAAGGAATACCTAATTTTCCCATTTATCCAGAAGTGTGCCCGGTCATGCTGGAAGCAGATGGTACTGCAGGCTGCGGGCAGCGGACCTGCGCAGGGAGGTGACATGGAAGCCCTTGTGCTCCTCCGTTACACAGTGAGGGGACCCCTGTTACATCGGGGGGTGTGTGCTGAAGCAGAGTGGGACCCCCTAAAGTCCTTTTGCCCCCTGCTCATCCCCCTCAGGGCTGGCTCAAGGAGGAGGCTGCTTGGGTGAAGCAAGGCACAGTCCAGGATCTCAGCCGGGTTGGGCACCATCTGGTCTGTGCCTTGGCTGCGGGTACGGAATTTATCTTCATCCCAGTGGCTGGGAATCCACTGCTGCTTGTGAGCCCCTTGGAGGAGGTGTTACACAAATGGCAAAGAGGCTCTGCACCCCAAAGATCTTGAACTGTAGAAAATTCACATTTGCTCTCCTTTTGCTGCCTCTAGGAACTTAGATTTGGTAAGCAAATCAGGGACTTTCTTAAACTTTTGTGCAGCAGAACTCAAAAGAAAATAAGGAAAAAAAAAAANAAAAAAAAAAAAAGAACCTGGAGATGGAAGAAACATCTTCCACCAGATAATTTCTCAAGAAATTTTCTGCAAGCCTTTTCAAGCCAAAAATGTTGCTGCAGATGTGAAGTTAGTTTGCTCATGAAGCTGCTTATAGGTGTGCCATCCTCACACACTGTCCCTGTCACCTATGTGCCAGTTTTCGAGCAGAGACACATTCCAGCACTGGGTCTTGTCCCATCCCAGGTTCTGCGTTGGGACTTGGCCAGGTGGGACTTGCTTTCACTTTTACCTTCCACAGACAGTATCCCCTGCTTTGGATTTCTTAAGGATCCCTGTCAGATGTGTGTGCCGAAAGGAGAAACTATTCATGTTTGTTTCATTCATGCAGCCATTTAAGAAGATTATTGCTACTTCTAAATGAAAATTAAATATTTAACTGAGAGAGGATTTCTGCAATCCCTGTGAAAGTATCATTTACTATTTTATGAGCAGTAGCCTGAAAACCATACCAGAGTTCAGTGGACTGTTATACCACATGCTGTACCGGAAGTTCTTGTGCCTCTTGATACGTTTTATAATTTAATTAAGATGAGCCATATACTGAGAGGCACGCTGTGAAACACAGAGGTGTAGCGTTATGTGTTTGTGCATACAGGTGTATATATGGGATATTTCAAAGTTTAATCATTAGTAAATTAAGAATGTCAGATTGTCTTCCAGCCTATCTATATGAATTTATAAAATTTTTGGAAAGTGTCAAATAACAGAAGGTTGCGGCATTTTCATTATTTCACTTTTCTTAAATCACTTTATCTTCCTGTAACTATGGGCCTTTGTTTTTCTTGCAAGTGAAAGCCCAGTTTTCAACTTTCAAGCTGTATCTTAGTCAAATTTCAGGAATTCACAGACCTTGTTTTCATATTCGTCCTGCCATTGGAAATCCTGAAAGAAAATTGATAATTTGTCTGTAAAGCGTGTTGGGTGCTTTTAGTGTGATTCAGGTATTCAGAAATTTCACAGGTATATCTTGCCTTAAATAGAACTGCATCCATTTTCACTCCAACTGCTAAGAAGTGGCATTGTAAGGCAATTCTTCTTGTACTCAGAAACAAGCCTCCGTATGACAGTACTTTGAAAGCGTTTTTTAAATTGTGCTACGTCTGTGTCTGGCATGAAAAGCATTAAAAACCAGCCAAAAAACAAGCTCTCCTATCGGCCTCAAAATGCAAAATATGTATACACTATACGTATTCACAACTGCCTATCTTTAATTTAAATAGCAAACATAAACCATAAATGCCCCCCTAAGCTTTCTCCACAAGCTTTACTGCTTTATAAACTTTCTCTGCCAGACTTCTTTGTTCTTGCTTACAGAGTCCCTATCTGGGAAAAGACGGTCGTTCCCTTCCACACTGTGACCGGAGCTATTTGTGTGGCACCTTGCCTGCAGGGTGACACAACAAAATACTTTTGCTGCTTGCTGCAAAGCCCAGAGCACCCAGTGCCCCACACCTTTGCACCTTCTTTGAGGGACCCTTGCCATCCTGCCCCAGGGCTGGCCCCAGCAGGGCTGCGAGAAGTTCCATCTCACTGCAGAGAGAACCACCAGAGCCAAACCCCAGCTGTCTGCGGTGCGAAACCACAGGGTTTAATTTAGTGTTGGAGAAGCGGTGCAGGTGGGGGTGAGCTGTTGCAGCAGACTGTGAGCAGTGTCTGCAAAACGCCTTTGGAGAGCAGGCTGATGGCATCGCTGTGCTCTGGCAAAGCACCTGGTTTGAGTGGCGGTGGGTTTGTGCAAGGTGTGGGATGTTATGAGCAGACTTGCACTGGATTTGTGTAAGGGAGGCAGAAGCTGTGAAGGGCCAGCAGCTGAGTGTTGGTAAATCAAGCCAGCAGCAGACTGAGAGAGGCTGGGTCAGCAGAGCAACACTGATTTAAAACTTAAATAAGTGCATAGGGTTCATTAAAAAAGAAACCTTAATTACATTTGATGTTTTACCTAATATCTGTTGAGAAGCATTATATTGTAAGTAAATTATGGTGTCTTTTTAGGAAATGTGTATAAAATAGAAGTTGAATCACATTAGTAGTTATGGATATGTAGGAACCACCTTGTGCAGATATTACCAAGCTACACTGAATTTTGCCTCGACAGTTTAGCTTTGCCCAAAAAACATAATGTGGGTTTTTGGGGGCTTTAAGTCAAAGTCAATAGAATTTCTAGGTTGTAATTTTACAGCAAATAGTGATTTTTATAGAGAGTGGTGAGGTTCGGCGTGGTAAGAGGAAATTCATCCACCATTGGAAATTGTGTGAAAATGAGTTTAACTTATTTTTTTTAATTTTAATTGAGTCTCCTTTTATTTCTGTTCCTATTGATTAATTTAGAGTATATGAATAAAAATTACTAAGTTATATTACAATGGATAAATGTTGACAATAGTTCTGTAGGAAACAGACCATGTAAATGCAAAATCAGAATCGTGTGTTTTCCTAAAGTGGTACCATATGTTAGTTGATTAACAAGTTGTAGGGATATTAGAAGATCTTGGCTGCTGGTAAGAGGGAGCATCTGTTTTCTAAGTCTTTTATCTAATATGTGTAAAGACATTGCCAAGTCAAGCTTAAGCTTTTTTTTTCTTTTTCTTTTTTTGGGTTTTTTGTTGTTTTGTTTTTGGGTTTTTTTTTTTTNTTTTTTTTTGGTATATCAGCTATAAATTCCTTGGGTATTTCTCTTGCCATAGGCAACACTAATGCATTCTTGGGGTTTAACTCTAACCCCATCCCTGTGAAGAAAATGCAGTAATGTTAAGAAGTAATGCAGAATGTCCCATATGTAAGTACTTCATATGAGCAGTTCAAAAATTCTTCCAGCATAACAGCTTGTATTTGGTGTAAGACTTAATGTTTTGTTTTGTTTTTATCTTCAACCAAACATCAACCCCAGTAAGTAAGAAGCAATTATAAAACTTGAATTTTCCTTCAGAACTTAGCAGTTCACGTTGATGGCATTGCAGTGAGTGTGCAAAGTGACAAGTGTTCATGCCTGCATGTATCATCAGCCTAACTACAAAAACAAGGGTAAGGAGTTTTTAGAGAGTAAAATATACCATCTTCCACTGAAGACCTGTTTTGACATCTTAAGTAGAGTTTAAGTGGTTAATCAGACTTATTATAATGGCTTGCAGCGGATTCTTTTGTGGTCTAGCCACTTTTGGGGCTGCAGTGAGAGCCTACAGTCTGAGGCTTCACCCTGGAAACAAATGAGGTCTTAGAGAAAGACCAGAGATTTTAAGTTGTTTCACGGCTGCCTTATGGAGAACTTCTACTCCTCTGTGTTCAGGAAGATCACAGATTGAGGTTTCCCAAACACAGTATCTAAGAATAACTTCACCTTTTCTTGTCCAGGCCTGATAAAGTTTTTGGTTTGCTTTGAACCAAAGCAATCTGCTTTGGTTCAGACCCAAGACTTCAGGCTGGGGTTTGTGCACAGCACTTTGCTCAGGGTTGCCTGGGAGGATGAGTCTGCCGCAGGAGCTGGCTGGCCATTAGGTGCTGTAGAGCAGCAAGGACAGGTCGTATAAATTCCTCAGAGCGGTGCTGGCTCCCAGTCTGCTGAGTCCTACGGTGTCTCTGATTTATGCAGCGCTGCATTTCATCCTGTGTGGTTGGGTTAGTTCCAGTGCACGAAAGCAGCAGCTGAGGTTAGATGAGGTGTCGGAAGCCTCAGATGTAAATATCAAGAGACTTTTCCCTGGTCTGAGGGAACTTGAGCACATTGACCCTTCAGAGCAGGTGTGAGCCTTTGGTACAAGGAGTAAGTACATCAAATAAATCATTTCTCTCAATATGTTTTCAGGGGGAGACTCAGGTTTAAAGAGATAACATTGTTTTGGATCCAGATTTAAACTGGCTGGGAATGTTTCTGTGTTGTTTGTCTGTTTTTAATTTGACCATGTATCTCCTTCCATGGGGGAGATGTCTCTCTCATACAGCCAGAGAGACCTCTCTAGGAGCAGCCCATCTGCATTCAGCGTCCTTCTCTCTCCTTTGCCACTCCCGCTCTTTCTACTAGCTGAGCCGGGGCGCTGCCAGCCCCCCGCCTTTGGCTTCCCTTCCCTTTACAAAGTGCCCTGCACCGCATCTCGGAAGCACCGGGCGGGTCCTGCGTGGCGGGGACGCCGTGTGCGCGGCGGTGGGCAGGGGCAGGGCTGCCCAGGAGGGGGCAGCAGCGCCGCGGCTGCCGGTCCCCGCGCTGCCCCCGCTGCCCGCGCTGCCCCGGGCGTGCTGCTTCGCCTTCTTTTGGGACTCATTTGGTTTCGTTGAGGATGAGAAGGAAATGCGAATTTTTTAAAATATATATATATAAAAAGAGTGGTTTGCAAGTTGTTAATATCTCTATTGGCAAAGTCTAGTTTCTCTGTTCGTCTGGTTTCCCCTTTCATCAGAAGGCTGTAATTCGAGGCTGTGAAGGAAGTTTTGAAACAGACAAGGGGTGGAGAGCAACCTATTTCTTCAGTGCTTTGGGACTTTCCATGGTAGGAAATTGTTTGTTTAGTTTTGCAAAAATTGCATGTATTTCATTGGCAGGATATTGAGCATAGCCATCCGATGACCACAAAGTGAAAAGCTAGGACAAGTCTTAAGACGAACTAGCAAGACAGGAAGCGATTTCCCTCTCCTGCTGGGCTGTGTGCCTTACGGGACAGCAGCTTCAATGCCTGCAGAAGGTGGGTGCTGGCTTTCCCTCTAGGGAGTCCCACTGATGCTGAATCTCAGCCCAGATCTCTGCTCAGTCCAACTATCCGTTCTGTCCAGCTACCAACCTTTTAACTATGCCTTCATCTCTACGTACTGCCATAGCTTTACTTGATTTGCTTTCTGCAAGGGGCTATACGGGACAAAGTAAGATATTTTGTCAGCAAAATATGTTGATGTTGACAAGCTGAGAGATGAGAGGAGAAACAGCTAAGCAGGCAGTCGCACTGTGCGCGTATGTGTTTGCGTGAGAGGAAGAAGTGTTACCTTCTCTGCCTGGTGCCATATGCTGCACAGACCTGGGATCCTGGTGCTGCTCAGCAGAGCCCAGTATGGATGCTGCGATGTGTCTACATGGATTGGGGTCAAAGTGTAGAAGGAAGTGCTGTTTGCAACTCTTCTGGCATAGCCACAGCAACTGCTCATGAAGTGTTATGGGCAGAAGTTTAAGAGCAGGCTTCACACTTCGGTTTTCAAAGCCTGGCCAAGAGTCGTGCAACAACTCCATCTGGTATGGAATTGCAAAGAGAAATGTAGTGTAAGGGAAAGACAGACAGTCCTCAGCCTTGTAAAACTGCATTTTATGATGATGAGAGTCTCCTTAGAATATACTCTGGATTGGATTGTTTTGTTCCAAGAGAGGAGTGTTTAAGAAACTGATTGTCTAGTCTGTTGGCAGCAAAACAGTATGACAAAAAGTGTTGGACAAAAATAGAAATGGAAAGTCTTCATACAGACAATCAGGACCATGAGCCTAAAATTTAGGATTAAGTATATGCTTGGCTCTTGAGGAAAACACTCTAAATGGGAATCACCCACTGTCTAAAACATTGTGGATGTTAGAGAATTAGAAGATATTTCCATGTATAGACAGTACACGTTTTTCCTAATAAAAAAATAATTTTATTCTCAGAGCTACTTAAGGAAGTGTGACACTGTACAAAAAGCCACATGTGCAGACTTTTTGAAGAAACCACCACTACCTCCAGTGGAGAACTGCCCACTGAACAATCAGTGCTCTGCCTGTGTGTGACAGTCACCTTCTTTAACATTGCCCATATACATGCTGGGCAATTAGTCTAATGCGCGTGCTGCTTTATAGTCATGGAGAGACGTCTCAGGAGACTAGTTTACCCCAGCCTAAAATATGTGTCTAGAATGATTGGGATGAGTAACCTCTATCAGGTTCCTGTTTCACCTGAGGTTTATCAGGTGAATGTCTTATACAAGTTACTTCTGTTTTTGATGGCTGAGATGAGGTGAGACAGCTTGCCTATCCTTCAGAAGAAGGAAGCTCTAGGATTCTTTGGTGTTATCTAAGGAGAAGTTCCATCTGCTGGAAGAGAGCACTGATTTTCTCTCATTTGCAGTGGCAATATTGCAGATGGATGTAAAGCAGCTTTAGAACCACCAACAGTGCTTCTGCCAGCCTGCAGCCACCCTTACGGGTCCGTATGCAGGGCCCTGGTCTCCAGCAGAGGACAGATTTGGCTGTTCTGACCAAACAGCACTGTGCAGATGTTGTTTATGCAAGGCGTTGTGAACCATGTGTGCTCCACACCCATGAAACTTCTGTGGTGTTTTTTTAACCTCTTCAGATTTTCTGGGTCAAGAGTTTCTGACATACATCACTGCATATTGTGTCATATGTGCATCATTTTGAAAAATAGTATTTAATCATGTAAATAAGTTATTTGAGTGTTCTCCAGCATATCCCAGCAGCTCCTTGTTACTGCAGTAGCTCCGAGTGCATGACACTTCTTACTAGTCTGCTATGTGTCTGCAGTTAACACAGAAGTACATAATCTCAGGTATGAAACTGCCATTACTTTCCTGCAAGTTTGATAATTCAGTAAGAACTGCTTTCTAAAGTACTTGAAAATCTAATGAGATTCTGGATAGGCCTCTTTCAAGTCAGCCAGTCATAACATTCCTTGAGAAATTGCTAGTAAAAAGTTTCTTACTGTGCATAGCTGCTTAATAAAAGGTGTATTCTTTGCCCTTGAAAAATATCCTGACTAACAAAAAGAGAAAAAAAAAGCTCTCCTGTTCCCTTGGAATGGGAAAGCAGGGAGGTGGTTAGAATCTCGATAAGCTGAGGAAATAATAAAAGCAAATTTCCAAAGAACAAAGAACTGCAGGGACAAAACACCTGATGACTTCACGGTGAGGTTGTGAATGGTGGTGCGGGCAGATATTCATATTTCATGCTTCTAAATGAGCAAGCTGTCCATGATCCTGCTGCTACTAGATCCCAGTACTACACTGTGGAGTACTGCGTGCTGATCTGTACAGCCTTGCCTACCCTTACCCTGAGTCCCCTGTCCCAGAAGGATGGGGAAGGGTGAGGGAGGCTTGGTGCCACCTGGGCTTCAACCTGAGTAATGGCACCTAAAGTCCTCCAGAGTGACCTCCCAGTAGTGGGGAGTTAATGAGGGAGAAAAGATGATCTCAGACCCCCCAGGCTGTACTGATCCCTTGTTCAAATGGTCTAACAGTTTCCTGACACTTGGTGGTAACCAGAGCCTTGGATGCTGCTCCATCCCTGTGCTGCCTGGCACCTCTGTGAATAGCTGAAGCACTGCAAATTCATTCTCTAGTTTCCACTACACTAACTTTGCTGTGTAGACAAATGTTTAAGGCTATTTTTACAACAGATGAGATGATATGACCTAACATATTGTATCTCATTCATTCTCTCCCGTATCCTTGTTCCAGGAGGAGATTTCTGTACAATTCTTACTATACAGCAGTGTGTTTTGATTAGATCTGGGGTTATGATTTTCTGTTGTAAGTACTTCAGTTTCTTTATGTTTAGCAAGTATGACAAAGTGTTACTGTCAGCACCAGGGCTTCTTGTACCTCGTCAAGTGGAAGAGCAGTTGCAGCAGGTCAGACCAGAGGTGCAGCCCGACAACCAGTCTTGAATGGTGATGGTTACCTGGGAAGAATACAGGATCATGGTGATACTTCTGGAATATCATCCCAGCAATATCTAGTTAAAAGATTACTTGAAAGAAGCAAGTGATTCTGTCCTTTTTTTTTCCCACAATGCTCAATGGATTTTTTTTCTATTAACTTGTGTTTTTATTTTTTTTAACTCTTGAAAATTCAGTAAATGCAATGTCTTATAGCAAGTTCCCCAGTTTACCAGGACGTCCGTAGTGCTCTGTGAAATTAGTAATCTTATCTATGTATTTTTGAATCATTAGCCTCCTTGTTTCATTTGATGTCCCCGCAGTTTGTATTCGGAGAGACAATGAACATTCTTTCCCTATTCAGCTTCTCTCTGTCGCTTGTGTTTATAGACCTCAAATAGATGTTTGTCTCATTTGTTTTCAGAATTGAGTCCTACATAATTTAGTTGTTCCTTGTACAGAAACTGTTCCATAACTTTGATCATACACACTGCCTTTTTTCTTAACATTTCTATTTCTGCTATATCTTTTTTGACCTGAAGTGAATTAGAACTGCATGCAATATTCAAAATGTGGGTAGGCTGTGGATTTGTGCAGTAGCATAATGATATTATCTGTCTTGTTCACTGTTCCTTTCCTAGCATTTTCTAACATCTGTTTGGTTTTTTAATCACTAATGAGCACTGAACTGAAATTTTCCTAAAATGGTTATACCCTCAAAGTCTCTTTTTGAGTGGTAATAGTCTGTTCAAAGTCAATGTGCATCACTTTACATTTATCTACATGGGATTTCATCTGTTACTTTACTGCCTAGTCAGTGAATCTTGTGAAGTCTCTTCTTCATAATCAGCCCTTGTCTTTACTTCAGTGAGTATCAAAATGTTCTCAGCAAGCTCTGTCACTTCACTTGCATCCCCTTTTCCAGCTCACTAATGTCGAGAGCTGCTTGGACCAGTACATTCGCTGTGGTGCCACTGGTAATCTCCATCCCCTGGGAAATTTGTTCCTATAGGGTCTTTCCTATCTCTGTTCAGTTTTTTGTCAATGGGAGGATCTCCTCTCTTTGTTTCTTTATGGAGGGATGTTGCTACATGCCCTGTGGAGATCCACGGGAACCGTCTGCTGGCTGTCACATGTCTGGTCTCTCACTGGGTTAGGAGAAAGAAATGCAGTTCTGCTTTCCTCAACCCATACCATCTTGTGTTTCAGGTTCTCTCTGTCACATTAAATTATTAATTTCACACGACCATATTTGGGTTTTGCTACTTGTCTAACGTTGTCCTCGTGCAATGTGTCAAGAGTCCTACTGGGGAGTGAAACACATTGCTTTCTGAAGTCAAGGGGAAGTGTTTATGGGTCTTATTTTAGCTCCATCAGCAAAAGAAAATTACAAGTGATAGTGCCTCTAAATTTGTGGTTTATTCAAAACTGTGGCAAAACCCACATGACGAGGAGAGAAAATAATGTCTGATTTTAAATTTCAGCTGTTGGCTGCAGCTGCAGCTTTCAGAAAACTTTTCAGCCTAGTTCCTGCCCCATTTTCTCCCAGATTCCTTTTACTGCAAAAGGAACCTGAATTGCAACACTGAGCTCTCCATTACTTAGGTTTTTCAGTACGCAAACAAGTTGGACTTTAAAAGGTATGGCTTTGAGTATAGGTATTGTCAGATGTACATTATTTAAGAAGGGGCTGAAGATACAAAAAATTTTAATTCATTTATTTTTAAGTCTGAATGTGTAGCAATATATTAGATGTTTTTTAAAAAATAGAAGGTGAATGATTTAAGCTGTCTCCAAGGGGCTGAGTTTTGTGTTTGTATTTTATTGAGATATAACTCTGTCAATGAACTAAAAGCTTCAGAATTCACAGTTACTTATCAAGTACTGAATAAAGCTGCTATATTCTTCCGGCTGATAACAACTTCTGCAAGATGAAGAGGAATTAGTCTTTAACCAAATAAAGAATCCCTGCAGCATGGCAGTCCCATGCTGATGGAGACAGCTGAGGAATTGAAAACGTGCCACCTTTCAGCAACCGAGGCTTTATTCATGTCTTGAAAACACTCCTGAGGTTTGCATGGAGCTATGAAGAAAAGGTATTTAGTGATGATTTGCAAAGCGCTGCCACAGTCTTAATGCGACTAAAATCAAGTACAGTTTAAGACAGTGTTGAAAAAGGACCTCATGCTGCCCAGGGGTCCTGGTGTGGCCTCGTCCTCTAGAGGAATAGATCCCAGACTCTTGAAGGCAGAAGACCACTCAGTCTTTTCCTTGTAGGGTGGGGAAAACAAACAAATTACTGTCTTTGAAGGTTGGGAAGAGAAAGTGATTGATAATCACTGCCTGCAGCATTTTACCCCCATTTTACCCTTGTGGTATTCAGCCTGTATTTTCTGGCTGCTTTTAGGCACTTCTTTAGAAAACTGTTCAGATTTTATCTAGGTGTTTCAAGTGAGGTCAGACCTGTAAACCCCTCTGTCCTAATTTGCATTCTTCAGACCATCTTCTACACTTGGATTTAGTCCCATAGTCCTGAACAGACGATAGCTCTGGATACAGCTTCTCTGCTGGGATCCGGCTCTTCTTGATTTGAGCTCTTACAGCAAGACTTCTGGCAAAAAAAGCAGACTAAAAGTATTGAATGAATACTACTTACTACAAACTCATCCTTTCACTCACCAAACGCCCTCTTCCAAGGGCATTCCTTCGTTACTCTCTGCTGTGAGAGAGGATTTATAGGAGCTTATAAAACTGAAATGGGGGCATGTAAGTGATATTGTCACCTTGTCTCAAAGAGATTTGGATATTTCTTTCCTGCCAGCACTTTGCCCAGAATTTCCTCCAACTGGTAAAAGGATTAGATATCATTCCAGTGGCAGTCTTGAAGTATTATCCTTTAACGGCAGTTGTAGAGCAAAACAGCAGAAGAGGGGAAAAAGTGTATATTTGTCACTGGACCTTGCTATGTTAATGATGAAAGATTAAGGCAATAGTAGGAAAATCATAAATACAAAGGAGTAAACCACAAATTTATACTTTTGCAGATGATTATGGGAAATCAGAGTATTGGAGTATACTCCACTAAAATCTGTCTATGTTACCATCTAGTATTTAATAACCTTTTCCTTTAAAGTAAAGAAAACCTGCCATTGTCACTGCTTCCTGCCTGTTCCCTGTCCTCGGCTATGCTGCATGTAAAGGCACGTGCTATATTATGAGAGATATTCGTATATCTCAGTGCAGACTTGCAGTTTGTAAAGGAGGATAATGAATACAATGTCATTTTATGTTGTCAGTGGAGAGCTCACCTGTGAGTCATCACGTTGTTTGAAAAGTTTTTGTAAGAAATTTGTCTTGGGTTATGTATTTATTCATGAGAGAGACAGAGACTCTACCTCTGAATAAGCTTAAACCTTGTTTGACACCTTTCTATGCTGACGTTGCTTATTCTTGCCTTCACCCCAGGCAATTCTGTGCGCTGCTTGGAGCTTGATGAGACAGATCATTGTTACTTTTTCTCCCTTTTTATCTTCTGCAGAAGTGCTGCACAGAAGGAGCAGTCTTCCCCACGTAGGAGAAATAGGACGTGACACCAGAGTCATGTCACTGCAGCTTGCTCACTGCTTGGACATTTTGCCCTTGCCAAACCCAAAGCATGATCTCCCTTTCTGGGAGGAGGTGGCCATGGGCTTCCTGCCGCGGCTGGGAAGAGTGTCGTGGCTTCACACCCCTTTCCCTGGGAGCTCTATGCTGTCGTGCAGCACCCAGCTGGGCTGGTGTAAGTTTAGGTCACATACACCTTTGTTACTGTTAGGACGTTAAGTTCAAAGAATGGGCTCTGATAATCCTGCTAGCTGTGCTGCAAGGAGGAGATGGGAATACTGGAAGGAAAATGAGAAGAGAGACTTGTTTTCCAAGATGAGAAGTGAGACCGAGGTGTAATGCATGTCTTCAGGAGCTCAGCTGATGGGATTGATTGAGGAGGAGGCTGGGAGGTGGTTTTCTCACCAAGCGCAGTTCCTATAGCACTGATGGGTCTGGCTGACAAAGGGGGAGTAAGGCTGATGGCTGGAAACTGACGTCAAGTCAACTTTAACCTGAAGAACACCTTCTAGCATTGAGTGTATTTGATATCAGTAAATTGACTATAATGTAGCTGCAAAATGAGAATGGGTATATTTGCAAAGCCATGTTAGCCCAGGTGCAACAGGAAAGCCCATATTTACAGGGATGGCTGTTGCGGGGTGGAGGGTTGTGGCAGATCTGCTGCTGCTGGACCTGGTGTGCCTGAGCCATCTTCTCCACCAGCCACCTTTGTGGGCCTATCGGCAGAAATGCCCACAAATAACACACCTGTGACACTGGCAGCTCTGTACTAAAGACTAATTATAATCAACTGCTGCACTTCAGCCTTTCAGCTGGCAGTGATGTGCAGTGTTCAGGAGGATTTGCCACCCTCCGTGTACAACAGGTTAAGTATGTTTCGAGGTGATTTTCTTTTTCCCCTGAGGTTTTTTTTCATGCATAAGAGACTGGCTGTGACTGGATGTGTGCACCACAGCTCTGAGGTTAGAATAGTTTTGGGTTTTTTAAGGTGGATGTCTGATCTGGGATATTAAAAGCAGAGGAAAAAACTTTCCTCAGGGAGTCAGCTGGGATCTTGATGTCCTTCACTTTTCTGTGCTGATCATCTGGGTAGATCTCCATTGCATGGTGTGGTGGTGTTTGAAACAAACACTAGTGCAGCTGCAGCATTCATCTCCTGAGATCAGTAACGTCTTGTTCATCTCATTGAAGTGTTTGGCCTTTGTGTGAGGACCCCACGTCAAATTTAATGGCTTGTGATAGATGGGAAGCCAGACAAGATAATCAAATGGTCCCTGTTGCCCTAAAGCTATGAAATCTTAAATGCTGAAGAGTGAATTAATACGCGTGCATCCAGCAGCACAGCTTGGGCAGGCCTGAGAAAGAACAGGAGTGCCACTGCTGTCAGCTCTGATTGCTTTCTTACTAATCAGCAGTCTTAATGATAGCATCAGCATGGTCTGGGAAGGTCAGACAGGCACTTTTGAAGGAAGGGGATGTACATGCTGTTGGAGAGGTCATTGATATGCTCACGAGAAGGAGGTTCTCCTTTAGCCCTCCACTCTTATGTCTGCCTTCAGGAGCTGGTGCTCTCCAAGGAGTAGAAACAAAAGCTTTGCAAACAGCAGCCTGTGAGCATCCACACTGGGTTAGAAATCAAATCCACATGGAAACAAAGCTGTAAGAATTTATTCTGCTTGTCTTTATCTCTTTTCAGATGTTCAGACTGTCATTAGCTCTGTAGTACTGCCCTTGTGGCAGGAGCTGTAGAGAAACTATAGTAAGAACAATTTAAAATGTCCAGTTCATTAAGTCACAGTGGCACTGACCTCTCCCATGATTTTAGTCTGAGTCTCAGAAGAAGATCTAGTTCTTGCCAGTGACATTGTGGAGAAAAGTTGAATATATGATTGGGTACAGCCCAGAGATGAATAAAATGAATAGTGTTTCCCAAAAAGCAACTTTTCAAGAAAGACCATCATCATGAATTGTGTGAGTGCTGTGGGTTGGCAAGACTGGTACCACTGTGTTAATTTATCATCGTTATTTACTAAGTATTTGTTTAAACCATTGGTTTTTGGTAGAATATTTATCAGAATTGCCTGTTGAAAAGTAAGTCGTTATGGTAATCACACATTAATTTGAACTATTGTATTATTTTTGGACTGAAGCTGCATCAAAGTACACTTTGTATTTCCTAGTAATTCAAGCAGTCAACAGACAATCCTACAAGCTCCATGTGTACTTGATAGGAGCTGAAATAAAGGACCTCTCATGATCCCTTTTAAGTATAGTTGTACTTTGCAGAGGGCAACTCTCAGTACTTTTGATAACTACGGCATCCTACTTCACACATTTACAACCAGATCCTGCAGACATCCATGAAACCAGCAATAGTCAGTGTTTCAGGCATTAAGTCTGTTGTTCTGGCACTCCTAAAGAAGTTGGACCAATTTGAATCCAAATTCCCACCAAACCTCTGTTTGAGTGAATTAAGCCAAAAGGGAACTTACCAAAACCAAAAGGCTCCACACAGGGCAGAAATAGAATTTGAATGTAGAGCAGATGGACTTAAAATGACCTTCTCCCCTCCCTCTCTTCCACCTCCCTCAGAAACAATTTCCTATGCTGCTCCTTCCCACCCACATATTGCTTTTTATTTGATTAAACTCTAGTGATTGAAATTTCCACCATGCAAAGCATATTTTCTTTCCACAGAATTATTTGTTTGGTACCTTACAACTACAGATGTTAATATTTTCTATTTCTGTGTTTGTGGGCTGATCTCAATCCTTACCATAGGTGATTCTGGATGGAAGGTGCGATGTGTGAAGAGCTGGCCAGGCTGGGTGGTGCAAGGAGGAGCTGTAGTGTGCCAGAGTCTTCAGTTCCAAGTTGGCTGAGCTGGTGGCCATGTACTAAAGTCAGTGTTAGCTTGGTCTGGGGGCGCAAAAAGTCCGAAATAAGGTATTGCATTATACAAGTCAGAAACGTGCATCGTGTCATTATGCTCATTCAGCTCTGTTCCATCTTAGCTTGGGCAGCAGGAAGGGAAGTCACATTAAAGTGTATCTAGAATTGGATTGTTCCAAATTAAAAAGGGAGATAAAGTTATGGATGGAAGAGAAGAATCACCTTTTTTTTTTTTTTTTTTTTTTTTTTTTTTTTTTTTTTTTTTTTTTTTTTTTTTTATTTTTTTTTTTTTTTTTTTTTTTTTTGTATATTTAATTTT
>VZTO01019641.1:16053-44323 GCA_013400615.1 Syrrhaptes paradoxus
TTTTTTTTTTTTTTTTTTCTCCCCACTTGAATGTTAGTGCTTCTTTGTGATGACCACAGTCCTTTTTCTCAGTTTGATTTGGGGCATACACAAGTGTTTACTGCTTTCAGACCTTTTCATTTATTTTAAAAAAATTGGAGGGGGAGGGAGGAAGCAAGAATAAAACTTGGAAAACAGAAAACTTAACCCATTTAACATGATGTAGGTGTCCAGGTGTGAGTTGCGAACTGGAGTAAAATGTTTTTTGGAGTGAATGAAGGATGTTCTGTTACTTGGAGATGCGTAAGACACTTAACTGCACAGTGCTTTTTGGCTGGAAGTGCACTAGGATGCTGCATCCTTCCTCGTACCTGAAAGCTTGGCAATGCCAAGTGGCAGGTGACTACAGCTGCTCCCCAGAGCTCCATTCAAAATGGAATTGGAAAGGTGAACGTATCTTCTGCCTAAATATCTCATGTTCAACCTCTTAGTGACTCTCTTTAATAGTTTTGTAGCAATTAAGGCTGGTGGTGGCTCTTGGCACTACTGTCAGTCTCTGAATTTCTCTTTAGAGTTGAAACCTGTAGATCTGACAAGACACAATGAAAGTCTGTTGTGGAGACGCATTGAGAAGCTCATACTATATTTTCTTTTCTGCTTCAGATGGAGTGTTACTATTTCCCTCCTTTGGTTAATTTTTCCTCACAAGTACAGGAGTTCTTAACTGAACTTGGATGTATGGAGTATAAATACTGAAACTCTCCACAGATTTCTTTAAAAGTGAAGGTAACTTCATGATGAATAATCCCAGAGGTTGTATTAGATTGTTTGTTATTGTCAATTTTAAAATGAAGTTCAAATGTTTTCCTTTAATTTAACCACTGAATAGTTTAACCACTATCCTTGCATTAGAAATAGGACCTGGTATATAATATCCATGTCTGAACATAATCCTTTTCTTTTAGGAGTGAGCCTATTTTAGTTATTAAGCACTGAGAGACCAAACCGAGGACTGCAGGGAACTCTCTGAACACAAACCCAAACAGAGATATGCTCAAACCAGTTGCAGCACTGAAGCTGCTCTCTGCTGGCCAAGACGGAAATCAGGGTTTCACCATCCTCATTGCTGTTTTTCCATAGTTAAAGTTACTTTCTCCGTTTCAAATCTGACCAGTTGGTAGTGAATGGCCACCCACACCTTCCTGGCATGGAGGGGAGGTTTCCCGACCCACTGGAGCATCCTCTTGATGCTCCCCTCCTCCAGGGCAGACTCGAGCGATCTCTAGCCACATAATGTCTTGCAGAGGTGCTGCAGTGTGACCTGCCTGAGTGTTCGCAATTCCTCCCAGGCTTCTGCCTCACTGCTTCAGGTCTAATATTTATTTTGTTTCTGGACAACATTGGGCTGGTTCCTACTAAGAGCATTCATGACGTATTTCTCAGTGGCTACATGATTTCACATGGACATTGAGACAAGTCTTTAGCTTTGGGATGCTGCTTTTGATTTAACTATTAATAATTAACTTCCAGGTTCTAGTTGCAAATAATTGCTAGAGCCACACAGTCTTTGTTGTATATTATAAGTTTGACTAACCAAGCACAGCCAGTATTTGTTAATTGTTGCTTTTATACACATGCTAAACCCAGAAGTGTTTAAGTCGCTCTGGGACATTAATTTTAAACACAATTAAAACAGCATAACCTGTTAGTAATTATTCTCTGTGCATTGTTTTGATACTGATGGGTCCAGATCTGTAATTAAAAGGAACCACTGTTGTTGTTGATCCTGCAGATAAACAAATGATGTTTGCGTGCTGTGAACTGGTTAATCAAGTTTATTTAACTTGTCATCAGTGATTCATCCCAGTGACTGTGCTGGGGAGCTCTTTCTTTGAGCCAACAGTATAATGGTTCTGGCTGTCTCCAGTTTCTCAGCTGTTAAAAGAGTTTCACTAATTCTTTTAAATATGCTTAGGTAACATCTTGAGGAATGGTCTAGTTACATATATTAATTAAATCCAGTTTGGGACCAAGGACTTCCCTTAAAGTGAGAACATGTTTTGAGACCTTGGTGTTCCAACCATTCCCTGTCCTGAGCAGCAGCGGTGACTATGTTTCCTCTGAGGCTGGGCGGGCTCTTTTGTTTGATTTTGATAATACTAAAGCATACCACATTTAGTCTCACTTTTTGCCAATGCTCTTCAATCCCATACGAGAGACTGCTTCTGCAGCCCAAGGTGATACCCAGTTTTCAAGTCACACATCCACAACCAAATAACCAATCTCTCTTGGATCATGTGTTCATTTTGGGGGTCCATGTTGCTCAGGCCCTCTACTAGCATCAGCAATACCACTTGCTGTCAGTCTCAGCAGTGGGAGCATCTTGCTGTGGCCATGAAAACACCAGTTTCAGACCAGGCTGGCACCATCCCCAGGGGCACCTGGCTGATCAGGAGGGGACAGCACCGGAGGGGTCAAGACACCAACTCTTTGTCTTGTGCTCGTGGCTGTGGAAACTGATGGTGCTGGCTAAAAATAGATATTTTAATTGTAATGAAATTTTCATTTTTTTTTATTTTAGTCTTAAACTAATTTTCTATGTTTTTTTCCCCACTGTGAATGGAGGTAAAGCCTCCTAAGGGGCTAGAGTGCAGTGATTTTGATCTTATTAAGGTTCTTGGTACAAACTGTACTGATCTCCAGAGCTAACCCTGTTTTTGTACAAGGCTGCAAAAGCACCTTCTTTTTAGGCATTTGTAGGCAAGTATGCTTTGTGCTTTCCATTATGTTATTTCAGGATAAGGTCTTTTTAAATGCCCTTGCTTTCCTAACTCTTAGTTTCTGCATCTTGTGTACAGGTAATGTCTTGGTATAGCTTTCACATGGCTACTCTAGGCAACTGCACTGGCTTTTCCCATCAGGGGTTTCTGAGTTATTTGGTATTTCTTGAAGTTGGTGGTGTTCAGTGATCACTATTCCTGTAAAAGCCCTCTCCTTCTTCCAGCTGGCTGTGAAGCTAAGTTACAAGCAGCTCATCATGCTTGTCCAGACTCTGTTAAAACCTCAGTGTTAAAGGCACATTCCTCCATATCACAAAAGACAACGTCAGATAAGTAGGATGGCTGGCCATCAATCCTCCTAAAATAGTCCACAATCAGAATGAGCAGAGTAATGCAAGGCCAGTGAAAACACTACTCTAAATAAAATGTGTATCACACTATTTTTCTTTATGTTGCAGGGCCACTATAGGAGTATTCTGTTGGGAGCACTGTACTGCAGACCTTAAATAGCAGTGCTAATGTTTAGATTGTATTTTCATCTTTTCTATGTTTTCCATGCCAGATTTCTGGGACCTTTGCCAGGTTCCAAGAACATATAGAATTAATTGTTAAAAAGGAAAAGAAATAATTCTTAAGTGCTAGACCATATGTATGTCTGATCTAATGAACACTGTTTTGTTCATTTATTAATTGTTAATTGTAATTTACTCAAATGTTTTTTCTGTCTGGAAGGGGGAGTACTGGAGCATGGAGAGAGTGATTCTCCTTGAGCTTCTGTATTGAATTGATATATACACAAAACATTTCTGCATTCAATAATCTAAGTAGACAGGATGACATTTCTGCCAGATAGAGATGTTGAAGGAAACGTAGGGGAATTTTCCTAGCCTGTCTGGGCTGGGTGGTTGAGAGGTCGTTGCAAGCAATTTAGCTGATGTTATACTGAAGTCATGAGGAAAGCTTGGAAGGCCAGATTATGCTAGGTCTGTTTAAACAGACATCCAAGATACAAACTGTTATCTGGTGTTGCAGTATGAGGTTGATTTAAATGAGAAATCACATATTTTTATTAATATCTCAGTTATGCTTTGTTCTTAACCTAATTCAGAAGCTGTCTGTGGATAAACGTTCTGATCTTGATGCTGTAACTTAACACTCGGTCTGTTCCATCATCCCTGGCTCTGCATTGTGATTTTGATAGACTAATTCAGTCTGATATTCTCCACTAAATCAACACATGTGGCATCTGCTGGAATCTGTGGGATTTGATCTCATCCTTCTCAGCCACATTATTTTTTTGCCTCACAGCCTGGTGGATTCACTGATTCCCATGCAGGCTTCCTGCCTCTGATCTGCCAAGAGAGCATTAGTTATATGTTTCTATATGCTTTGCTACTGAGGCTTCAAAATCCCTCTTAACCAAGGTCCCTGCTTACATATTGCTACCATTCATTTTTATTGGCTTCACTGAAGTTGAATTCCTGTATCTTGATTTTTCCCTAATTCATTCTCTGAGCAGCTTGAAAGAATTCAACAGAAAACAAACCCTCAAAGCACTTCTATAATGAATTACTTTAAAACTAGACGCTGAAAGAGACAGAGGAGCATTTATCAGGAATGTTAGTGGGCTTGGTGGTTACGAGCTAAAAAAAAAAAAAAATATTCTGTGGAAAGGCTTTTGTCCCATGACAGAGATTTGAAAGGCTACGGATTCGGATTCCAGCAGAGACTCAGGCCTGTAATCATGTTTGAAATGTTCCCTTTCATAAGGCTCCCCGGCTGCCGCGGGCAGCGGGCCGGCGCGGGGCTGGCCTGCGGCGGAGCCCATCACCTGTTGGGGCCCAGGCCGCGGGGACGGGGCCGGCCGCCGCCCCCGCTGCCCACCGCCGCTCCGGGGAGACGGGCCCCGGCCTCGCCGGCGTGCGGGGCTCCTGGGGGGGCCTGTGCTCCGGGGGGTGTGTGTGTTGGGGGGGGGGAAGAGCTTCCTTTCTCCTCCCTGAGACCGGCGCTGACAGTCCGGGCGCTGCGGCTTGCAAGTTGGAGAGGGGAGCTTGTGCGGTGGGCAGGGACAATGGAGGAAAATGAAAGCCAGAAACTTGAGCTGTGCCTGGCTTGCTCAGCAGACAGCAGGCAGATGAAGGGTAAGTAAGAGAATCAGGCAAAGATGGAGTTACGTTTAAACGTGCCCCTCGTTGCTGCTTTTTATAACTAGAGGCAGAATGCATGGGGGGAAAAGCATGTCTTTCGTGTGCTAGTGGCTCTGCACATTTGCCCCAACACTCCGACTTTGTGAGTTAACTTTCTCTTTAGAGAGATTTCTGTCTAACCTGGAAAGCAGGGAGCATGCTGGATTGCTGTCACAGATTGCGGGACACAGCCTGGTGCGGAGGGTGCTGCTCCCGCGACGGGGGGAGAAATAACGGCACGGTCCCTTTAAGGGCTCTGCTGCTGCACCTACGGCCGGGAGATAGCCCTGCTTCCATAAAAGTGGGTTTGGGCTCATCTTTTCCTCGGGGTGCTTTAAAAGAGGGAGATTCACGGCAGATTGTCCCAGAGTTAGTTTACTTTGTGTGAAACCAGTTGGGTTTATTTTGGAGCCAAGCCAGGAAATTAAAAGCGTGGTTTTCCCGGGGGTCAGCTGTGCCGGTTTGTACAGTCGCTCCTGCGCTGTGTATTTTGTCTAAAAGCGAATGAAAAACTATTTCCTGGTGAATTCTACGTGGGCTGTTCCACGTGGAGCATGTATTCAGGTAGCATGACAAATACCTGATCTAATCTATAGCTGTTATAGTATTTGTGGAGCACCTGTGACCGTCCCCAGTTGTGTGTTGTATTCCTCATAGGCACTTCAGAAAAAGTGTTACAGTGGAAAAAAACCCCACACAAGTTTATGAGTATGTAATACAAGAAAATAATGCTTAGAGAATTTAGGAGAAAAAAAATACTCTTTTTTTTTTTTCTGAGTGTTCCTTAATTGCTTGATGCTCTTTTGAGTCATTTTAAAAGTTAATATACTGGGCAGTGCAAGTCACATGCATCTGTGTCTCTATATGTTGGTGTTCCGTGGGATGGAAATTGTCACTCGAAGGATATATCTGAATAGGGGAAAAGAAAAGCCTTCAGTAACATATTTCTTCTGTATGGGTTGTATGAAGCTGCCTGAGACACATGGAGAGCTAGAAAAACAGTGGTCTGACTCTATGAGTCCCCAAAATTTTGATTGTTGAAAACTCGTAAGCAAATGTAGGAGTTTTGGCCCATATCTGAAATTTACATTTGAAAGTTCCTTGGAAAGAGAGCTAATTTTAAAGACAGTGGAGTAAATTAGAAAAATTCCAAATAATCTCAAATTTACTGCTAACATAAATATGATGAAGGCGGGTTAAAATTCTATTCTTTTTTAGACTTGACGTGTTGAATGTGGTTTGCTTCAAGGCTCAGTTTCATAGTATCAGTATGGGACAGGTCCATACTTGTTCGTTTCTGAAATTATTCTGAAAATGTTCTCTCTTGTCACCTGGGTTGCAAAACAGGACTGTTGAAATCTTCACAACATTTAAAGTAATGAAGCAAAGTGACTTTCCTGACCTTTGTAGACTTCATGGAGGGCGTGACTTGGAAGAATTGCATACCAGGATGTGGAGAAGGAGTTCTTTTTTTTTTTTTTTTTAATTTCTAGCTCACAGCAATTAATCCTTGGTGATAATTTTTCTGATAATCCTAGGCATACTGCTTCTGTGCTGCAGACCTGGGCCATTCCTGTAGTTATATCCACTGTAGTAATGGGTGATGTTTGAAAAATCACGGAGAAGCAACTCAAATGTAAGGGTTACTCAAGCCTTTGGATAACCAAAGCCCTCCCCTGTCAATCAGCAAGACTTACTTTTTGTTGCCCTCTAGACTTGCTACTTTATTGAACAGACAGACCTTCAACTTTTAGCTTCTGAATATGAGGGAGGGAGAGGCGACAAGCTTATCTCACACCTCTTGTGTTTTCCATTGGCTTCTCTTTACTCCTTTTCCAAGGAGGGTACTTGCATAATTTATCTTTTCGCTACTTTTAGCGCTCTTTTGGGAACCCTCACGTGGTCCTTCACACATTTCACAGTTATCTGTGGGGATTGATTTTCTAGGCCTGTTATCTTCTCTTGGAAGATAGGAAAGTTCGCCCACGCTGTTATTGAGCAACCCCAGGATCCAGAAGACCTCTCTCAGTTGCTCCTCAGTGTAGCGCTGTGGCCCGTGCAGCAACTGTGGAGTTTGTGTCCCCAGGTATGCAGGGGGTGTTTCACCATTCCAGCTTTCAATGTTTCCATCAAAGTCACTTGTCCCTACTGAAGAAGTGACCAAGGAAGGCTTTTTTCAGCAATTACTAGAGGAAAGACCCACATTCAAACATGACAGAGAGTGTGGTTTGCAAAGAAAGTCACGTGCTGCTGTGAGCTGCAGAGCGCGGGATCATGCTGAAAGCCCAGGTCAGCTTGCTGGCAAGACTAGCAATTAGTTTGCATAGTTTACATTCCTTTCTTTTCACTGGTATTTGTACAATATTTTCCAAATATATGAAAGAAAAATAAGAGAATTTGTTATCTTTCTAGTATAGTGTAAGAAAAATGTGTTATTTTTGATTCCTCCTCAAGGTTTCACCCAAAAACAAATAGTGGTAAAACACTTTATTTATGTCTCTTTATGTTCTAAATAATTAGCTTTTTCTTCAACTGTTGAAATGACTGAAGTGCAGAGTAGGGAAGGGCATTGCATGAGAGAGATTTAGGACTGAAAATACACATTCATGAGCTCTCGGTTGTGTTTGTCAGTGAAGGTTTACCTGCCTGCTTGAGGAAGTGCCTGCCACCAATTCAGTGATTGAAACTGCTGCTGTGACCATACGTTAAGTTTTTATACCAAATTGCTGCACTCAGTCACCCACGCTCACACTGACTCCCTCGAGCTCCAAGGAAAGCCCTTATTTATGCCTGCCACCTTTGTTCTGACAGCCTCAGGTATATAACTTGCAGACTCTTGCTGCAACAAATTAAAGATGGTAAATTCCAGCCATCCTCATCCCATCGCTTTTTCCTCCCTTGCAAAATCCATTGAAATGACTGCAGCTCTCCGAAACCAAGTGTATCGGAGTAGCCACACTTCTAGTAAGCAAAACTCTCCTTTTTGCCACTTCTCTCAAGCAAGCTGAGACCTGGCAATCAGTGCTGTGAATTTTCAGTAGTCAGTGAGGCTGGATGTTTTTTAATTGAGTTGTTCTTGGAAAAGCTCAGTGTGTGTGTGTGTACACATGAGGCTGCTGCTCTGAAGGTTTAACCAGGATTGTGCTTCTAAGAAGGTCTTAGAGGGTGTTGCGGAGATGAGAGATTGCATTTGGAATCTGCATTAGAGTCAAACATGAACCAAATCTGTTTCCAAAGTCGTGCCTGGATCTGCGCTCATCAAAGCGTGGTGCCACCTGCAGAGTGGGCTCTTGTGTCCCGTTCTGCTTTCAGGATAGGTTTCCATGAGTGGGAACAAGAGGGTGGTGTTGATATTTTGGAGTCCTTGCGCATTGTAGGGAGTTTATCAAAACATGTGAAGTCTTTGAGGACCTTCCAGTGCCCAGTCCTGTGAAACCCAAGGGAAGGTCTTCCCAATGTAGATTGTTGGGGCATCACAGCATCAGCGGCTCCACCGGTTTACTTTATTACCAGGGCTTGATGTTACATGGGACTTGGCAGGCAACTGACAACGTGCACCAGAAAGCTGAAAAATCCTCAGCATAAATCCTGAGGCAAGTGGTAGGCAGGGTGTCAGACTGACTGACTGAACCATAACAAGAAGTGAGTAGGTGCCTGTTTCCAAACAGCAGTGCCATATAAATGACAGCATGCGGGGGAGACAGTCGCTGGGAGGATAAAGGGCTGCAAGTGGAAAAGTGTCACACAGAAAGAAATAGAGATGTGTTAAAAACACACAGAGGAAGGAGCTTCCTGCTCCTGGGAGGTGCTGTGAAGGGTTAACTCTCACAGGGACTACAGAGGCTGCCCAGTAAAGATGGGGAAGGCCACAGCGGACTTGAAGAGGCCTTTTCAGTGCTTCTGGTTTTTGCTTTTTTTTCTTTGCTGACAAAGGAATGAGGGTTTTTTCAAAGGTATTCAGTAGCAAGGCTCCAGACTACGCTTTTTCATGCAGCGGAGGGTTGGTGTTACACAGTACCTGAAGATAAGCCAGCACTTACATACCTGTGGTGTCTGCCTATCTCTTTACAAATGTCCTCATGGGTTTTGGTCTTAAAGTAGATTTTAAAGTTGTAAAATTTGAGGTTTTTTTTTCTTTTTATGTCACACAAAACTTGCGTTTATTCTGTATCTTAAGAAATGGTTTATTGAAAAAGTGATGTAGTATTTTCAAGTCTGCTGTCCTAAGATGTACAAAATCCAAGGGAAATCCGTGAAATTTATAACCAGACCACAGTCAGAAATCAGAAAAAAAGCCTCTGAAACCCTCTTATTATTTCATAGATGTTTCAGAGCACATTGAAAACACACTGGAAAAAGAAAAGATTAAGGATTTAAAATCTCCTTGTCAAAGTAATTTTATCAGTTGGTATCCTTAAGGATACTAGTTATGGGGCCATTAAGTGTACTGGAGCCTATTGAAGAAACCCGTTTCTTCTCCTGGAAAGCATCCTGTAGATTTTAAAGGTCAGGGAATAAGGGTCCTGTCAGATCTTCTTTTCAAGTCACATAGTGGTGAAGATGATATAAAAGAAATGTCTACTTTAATGATGCTCACTTTTCTGCGAGGTGATACTGTGGTTGTGTGTTAAAAGTATGTAAGTACTGTGCACAGCTTGTATAAATTATTCTTTCTGGGCTGCTTCTTACAACATATATAAGCCTAATGATGCAGAACATGCCATTGAAGACTACCAGACTTTTAAAAGAACGTAGCTTTTATATGGATTTTTTTTTCTTATTAATGTGAATGTTGGGATTAAGTTCTTACAATATTCTGGTTTGGGGTTTTTGTTTTGTTTTGTTTTGTTTTCAGACCAGGCAAAACCCAGTTTCCGTGTAACATCACTAGACGATGCAGAATGTCTCCGATCTAAAGAGCTCCTTTCAACCCCGAACACTCACACTTCTTCTAATTCAAAGTCCACCCGCAACATCCCTCGAAGACATACAGTAGGTGGCCCTCGCAGTTCCAAAGAAATACTGGGAATGCAAACCTCAGAAATGGACAGGAAGAGAGAGGCTTTTCTTGAGCATCTGAAACAGAAATATCCCCACCATGCTACAGCAATAATGGGACACCAGGAGAGGCTGAGAGATCAGGTATGAAACTGAAATTAGTATCTCGCATTTTGTTAAACAGTCCTTATAACTTTTACAAAGTTGTGTTACCTCATTGCAAGGGCTGAAAACGTAATTAAACAGATTTTTATATATATATATAGCCTAAGATTCAGTTGCTCCCTTGAAATTTAAAGAAACAATAATAAAAATGAAAGCCTTCAATATTACTTTGAAATTGTTTGTTGAAACTGACATTTTTTGAAGAGCTTTTCATTTTTTTTAGAATATACATGGAGAAAGGCATGAAGGTGAGACTCTTGATCTTAGTATATGGGTCTCCATCTACTTTTCACAGCTGAAGGGAAAATATGGAACGGCTGTTAACTTCTGTTACATTTTCAGTATTGGCACCACGGCCCGGAAGAAAAGAAAATATCTGTAGAGTGTGTCTGTGTGCTTTAGCTGGGTCTCTTACCCTTTCATTTGCTTTCTTTTAGATTTTTGAGTCTTTTAATACAAACAGAACGGATTTCCTCCAAGCTGACATCTACATTGGTCTGTCAGCAACCTACCTTAAGGTGGTTTGCTTCTTGCCTGTGTGCAGTTGCTTTTCGGCAGCAAAAAGTAGGGTCAGAGGAGATGTGACACACTGATGTATTTCTCAGAGAAGGTGGAGGCTCCCATCACACTGACCTTCTGAATTCAGGGAATGCCATGCAAGGATCTCTTCACAGCCTAATTCTGGGCTCTGGATTTGAGTGCAATGTTAGAGTTTAATCTGTTCAGCTTTATAGGCAATCTACCTTCTATTCCATAATTCCTTTTTTTTCAGTCAACCAGCAGAATTTAGAGTTCAGGCTCAAAAATCTTGTGCTCGTTATTCTCAGTTTAACAAATAATTGACAGGAAACCTTTTATGAAAGTTTTTTTTTCTATTGTGTTCTAGGTATTTCAACACTAACAGCAAATTAATTGTAACTAAGGAATAAAAACATTTTGGAAAAACATTGTACTCTGTTACGGGAGTTCTTACTGAATTCCCAGTCTCTCTTGAAGCCTTCCAAACCCTTGGAGATCAGACCATTGTTAGAAGAAAGATTGTCATTTGGTAACTCCCCCCTACAGCTTCTCTCTGACAGGGACTCTAGAGATCCCAGGTGCTATCACTGCCTCAGAACACAACTGCTAGAATCCATATGTATCCAGCTAAAATTGCTGCAAGACTTCAGCTCTACAGGGATGATCTGTTCCTTATTTTTAGACAGCTTCCCTCCTTTCCTTTGAAAGTCTTGATTTTTTTTTTCTCGACACTTATCTCTTCCATGAACTTTAGCGACTGTGTGGAATGTGCTGGGTGGTGGATAAAGATAGCATACCAATTAAATAAAGGGGGTGGGAGAGGGGTGAAATCCAGAGATTAGATCTTTTGGAGTCATGTAAATATTTAGTTCTAGTGTTGCAGACACTGCAAACCCAGTTTGAACAGCCTACAGCATTACACCCTACACATTTTGTAATTTGAGCCTTTTCTAAAGGCAATAAATTACAGAAGGAATGCAGTAACTGTTCCTGCTGTTTGTTTAAAATGTGTCATCCTTGCTAGTTCATTGAGGGTAAAATTAATGTGAATGTCTCTTGCTTCTATTTTTTTTGATGATTAGACATACGTATTGTATGTAATGAGTGTGAATTTTAAAACAAAATAACTTTAAAATTACTATTAGAGCATCGAAGTATCTTTCTTGGGAATGGGAAAGACTCCATCCATTCAGCGTAACTTAAAAAAACAAGATAAACTGAACAGAAGCCACATTAAAAACGTGCAGAAATAAGTTATACCAGTTGATTGCAAGACATTTGTTTAGTTGAAATGTACTAACAGTCTGGCTCGTCAAATGCAGTAACAGATTATTATGGTCATGGCATTACAGTTCAGAGGGGTTTTTTCTTACCAGTTGTGTCTATGCATACACCCACACGTATCTGTGTATTTTGTATGGCTATAGATACACGTAAGTGTGTATATATGTATACATAGCACATGGGTGTGTATATATGTGTATGTATAATGCACACTAACAAAGCTGCTCCATGAATAAGACCATAATATAATTTTGCTCTGGAGGGTGTATATGTATGTTTAGTATACATACTTCCTCCCTCCTGCCTTGTATATGTGTGTCTGTAGCAGTAGTATAGAACACAAACTACATATGCACATAGAAGATATGCATATATAATATGTATACATCACATACAGAATCTGTAAGACTTAGGGAAAGANGGGGCCAGAAAATCAAGATTGGTAATTGTCCCTTTTTTGTGGGCTTTCTTCTCTTGTCCATTTTAACCTTCAGTATCTGAGCATGGCAAACTGACCCCTGGTTTCCAAAACATCAGGAGAAAAATGTTCGGTGTTGTCAGATCATACTGTATTACCTCTACCAGCAAGGTCACCTCAGAATGTTGTCCACATCTTCCATTACCTATTAATGGTTTCCTCCAGACTTCGTTTATTCAGATAAATCTCTCCCTGGATGTGCCTCCTGAGGACCCATTTCTACTCTTGATAACCTGACACAAATCAGAAGTGCAATCATGGCCAGGTAAAATGCCAGCAAGGATTACTAGTGGTTTACTAACATGGTGACCTGAAACCTCCCAGCTGTGCACACAGATCGTCCCCCCTCCATCCCACAGGTTTGTTGCCCTGTTTGTTATATCTTATTCTGGAAAGGAAAGCTCAGAGAGACAGGGGCTGTCTTTATTTGCACAAGGGCCTTGGAATACAGCTGCAAGCAAATAACCTGCAGCTGAGCTGGTCTGTGTGGTAAACTGGGGCGTGAGCTTGCAGCAGCAGGGGAGGTGCAAGCGTGTTGTGCCTTGTGCACCACAAAATGCCCTCAGGGGAAGGCAGCACCCCACAGCCATAGCTCTGCACCCCACAGCCCTGCAGCATGCCCTCATGCTGCAAGTTTTCGCCTTTGTGAGACAGCCCTGCAGCCAGGCACCAGAGCTCCCTCCACCTGGAAGCCTGGAAAGCCGAGGAACAAAATCTTTTTTTATAGGTAATTCAGGCTTCTGCAGGAGCTTTGGATGCCTTGCCTCTGCTCTGCCAAGGCTGTCTCGTTTGCGTTAATGAAAGCAAGGCGCTAACGTAATCCCTAGGAAAGTTAGAAAGAAAAAAAGAGAAAGGAAGGAGGAAAACAATCTCAGTCTTCTGAAGATTGAGAAGGTGTGAATCATCGGACATGGTCACTGTTTAAGTGGAGTTGACTCTGGTCAGCAGCGAAGGAAAGAGCAGGAACAAGTATGGCCAGTGCCTGTGAGGATGAGAAAGAGTTTGCAATTAAGAGGTTAAATTGCTAACCTGGCCATGGGAGGGGAGTAATTCCAGCCCTGAACCTGTTTTACAAGTTGCTTCGCTGAAAAAACCTTTCTGAGGGGCAGAGAGCAAAAATGAGTATGTAGAAGTTTTTCAGAGCTGGAGCTTTTGAGCATACTTTTAGAAAATGAGCTGGAAGATGTTTGCCACAGATTTCTTTTGTTGTTGTTTGACAAGGAAATGCACTGGGAGATGTGGGAGGGTGGGCGACAGCTCTAGCGTTTCAGCCAGTGCTCCATGAAGAACACATTTATTGGCAAATGAAACTGGATTTCCACCAATTAAAAAAACAAAAACAACAAAACAAGCCTTCCGGTGCCTGCGCAAGGCTGGGTGCCTAGAAAATGGTGGTTGAGGGTTTTTTTGTTGTGTTTAGTTAGGTCTGAACATGACAGGTAACTCTGGCATCTCAGCAGGTGCGGTTAAGGTTACCATGGAGATCCATGATGTCATGCTTGATAGAGCATGTCAAGACAGCTAATCTAACACGTAGATGTTCAAAAAGTCCCATAGGCCAGAACTAAGCTTTATGCAAATAACAAAGTTACGCTGCAAAAGGGCGAAAGAAAATACGGCTGAGATATGGCGTGTGTTGTACCTGGCAGCTTGAAAGGATTATTACAGGCTTCATCGTAAATTAAAACTTTTGGAACTAAAGGAAGAGGATTTCAGACCGTCTCTCGCCTCACCTGTGGAATCTCCCTTTTCGGTAAATAAGCTTCTTTCTCTCTCTGTCCTCACTGTAAAAAAAAAATGCTTTTGAAACTGGGGAGTTTGCTTCACCACGTTGTTCCTCCTGGCAGCAGGGCTGAGTCAATAAAGCAAGGTTTCTGGCGTGGCATGTTCCCTTTTCTCTTTTGAAAATGAGTTCTTCATTGAATTAACTGAGAATTTGGAATTATTTGAAAGTTATTGTAGTGTATTATGTTGATTATATGAATCATGCTGCAAAAATGTCCTAGGTAGTGTTTTGGAGGAGAAACTAAGAATGGAGACACTGTATTTATTTGTAGATTATTGCCAGATGTCTCTCCTTTAACTGTTAAAATAGAACCGTGAAATTACAACAGCATTTATTCCAGCATCTGATATCTGCAAATATGCCGAGGCTTTTTTTTTAAATGGATTGTAGTATCAGTTTGTTAATCAGACTTTGAGTATATGCCTTGATATCGCAAGGTAACGCTGGAGCATTTCTTAATAAATTTTTTTCTTGGATAAAAGTACCTTAGTAAAGGGTAAACATTGGAGGTAAAAGTCCATCGACAGAAATGCTGTTGGGATTTTGGCTTTTAGGTATGAACAAAAGGGGGTATTTTCAGTCCCTCTGGAGAGAGAGTAAAATCCCTGGGTTCTTAGTTGCAACCACTTTTGTGCTTACATCAATCACAACAGATCAAGTAAACATCAGTAGGTAAAGGATAGACCCCCGCTGGCACTGCTGTGATGTGGTAACGGGGAGCAGGGTTAGCGCTACGGCTACAAAGTTTTTATTTGGTTCAAATTGCTCAGTTTGAAAAGGGTTAGATCTAGGTGGGGAAAGGTGGGGGCTTGCAGCAGTTGATGTCTCAACATAAAAATGTGAAAAGAGAAAAATTGTAGGTTCTGCTGAAAGGCACCTAAGAAACGTAAACTTGAGAAACTTCAGTTCAATGTAAATCCTTAGAAGGATTTAAGGAATGAGGAGGCTGCAGGATGGGGTAAGCACTTTATGTAATTCCAAGTAAAAAACAGGGTATAAAGGATTTCTAACATTCTGCATTGCTTCATCAGACAAGGCTAAATAAACTTTTTTGGGAACATGTATTGATTATTAGAGTGAATGGATTTGAAAGGAGTACAAAGTGAAGAAATCACTATCTAATTTTTTTTTAGTCACAGCTCTTTGCTTTTACACGCCTAGTTATATCTTGAAACTAAGCCAGTAATGGGAATATTATAGCATTAATTTCAATTTAACCTTTATCCCAAAGTCTGAGTGTTAATTATTTAGTACTGGAACATATACAAATGACAGTGTGTCAAACGAACTAGCATATTTTGCATTCATTACACTGTTGCTGGTTGATGCCATGGAATCGTCTAGCGAGAAATTGATTTAGTGTTAATATTGTGTTGATACTTTTCTGGTCTGTACCAGTTTAAAACCAGAGTTAAAAAATTAAAGTGTACACAGTGTCTGTGAAGAATGTGATTTTAATTTGGTTATATGTCGCTGCAGATTTTTCTACTTGAGAAAATCCATTTTGTTGAATTACTACTTGGTCCACTTACTACTGTATATAATGTGTCATCAAAAAATGCCTGTTTTTATCTGAGAGGTCAGTGTCATACAGCTAGAACTTACTGTCGCGTCAGCTTAGGCTGTGGGTATTTGTTCAGGAAAAAAGAGTTTCAGGAGATTTCTGTGAGTTCCTGCCTCCTCTCTGCTGATGGATGCTACCTCCCTGCCCAAATGAGATGGCACTTCCCACTCTTCCCTGGATAGTCTTTGTAAGCCCAACAGAGCACGTTGCACGTTCAGGAAGGGGGGACCCTCCGCAGCATCCATGTGTCCCCTGTCTTATCTACCACCTGGTACAACGATTTATAGTTTTCCAGCACCGCTGTATGTTAAGGGCAACTGTTGCACTGTTAAAAACAACTAAGAAAAGCTATGAAAATGAACATGTGAAACATGATTACAGGCTTAAATCTCTGCTGGAATCCAAGCCCTTGGCTTTTGTTTATGAAAGGACATGAAATGACATGTCCATTTGTTTTGAGTTGAAACATGCTCTTTAGCCCCCAGATAATGCTGTGATTGCAAGATATTTATAAATAGCTCGATAGATAAATGAACAAAGAGCTAGTTCATTAGTGAGGTAAAGTCGATTGACTTTGTATTCACTGTAAGTGAAAATGCTGAGGAGGAAGAATATTCCTAGTAGAATGTCTTTCTCTTTCAATTTTACACTTTAGTTTAAAAAATGTAAGGCAAACTACATTACATATTAAACTACTAGCCCTAAGGTATCTCTGGGAATAAGTGGAGTTTAACTAGAGTGATAATATGTACTTTGATAAACATGTTTCTTCATTTATATCTATCAGTTAGAAAAAGTAAAAAAAAATCTGTTCTTTTGAAAAAGCAAACAAAACAAAGCTGCAAAAAGGCTAATAAAGCAATTCCTTTTATTTTTCCTTCCCTCCCCCTGTGCAAACCACACACCAGTGCAGTTACTTTGCCCCAACAGGATTAGTAACTTTTCTTCTGCGGCAACGCCTCTGTATTTTAAATAGCATGTATTTTTTGTAACTCAGAAGCCCCAGGTGGTTGTTGTATGCTTACCTTTGTTCATGTAAGTTTTGTACATGTATTTTTCTAACCTAATTTTATGATAAAGAAAAGTATTTTTAGAATCCCATGTATTCAGCTGACTGAGTAAATGCCTGCAGTAATCTCGTTTCGGTACTTACGCTTAGATCCAATAAAGATATCCCTTAAAGCACAGTTTGGGCAGCTGCATTCAAGAGAGTTGCCCTTGGAAACCTTTCCCAGTTAATGTAGACACCAGGGATTACTTAGGTTTCAGAAACTCAAACTTTTCTGGCCAAAAATATCCTGAAGCATTTATAGATGCGTTTTTGCACATACTCAGTTTAGTCCTGGTGCTTTCTGGGTTACCTTTGTAGATGACTACCAAAAACTGCACAGAAGAAGTCAGCAGGGCCTCGTATGGTCGATGTGCTCAGTGCGAGACGAACTCCTTCAGCACTGGTGGAGGGGGGGGCTCTATATCCTGCACGGTGGCCTGGCAGTGACCCACCCCTCTGGCAGAGCCACCTTCTGCCTCCGCTGAACTTTTACATGATGCTTTCTTTCCTGTGGGGACGCTTGGAGGTGTTTGGGATAGGCAAACCATACGTTTTGCCTTTTGAAGTCGAGCCACTGGGCAATGACATCTTAGAGGATTTGGTCCCTGTAGGCTTGTGGGTGGCTGGTCAGGCCAGCCACTGCGTGACCCTCGTCACAGGACTGCAGCATTGAGCTCCTCTCTTCATGCTCTCCCCGGCCATGAGGAGCTTGCACTCCTTTCTTCTTGGTGGCAAAGTTACGGGAGTCAGTGATGGAGAGAGCCCTGGCCCTGTGTTGCTTTAACCTGGTTATCAAGGTCCTCTGCCTAGAGATGGAGATGTGGCTGCAGAGCTTCCTTCAGGCTTAGGCAATCAAAAAGCTGAATATTCCACTCTTCCTTTACATATCTTGCAGAAGTAGATTGGTGTATGAAGGGTTCTTTGTCGCTACTTCTTCTTCCAACTCTACTTTTAAACCAAAGCACATCAGGTTTTATGCTTAATGCCCAGCTCAGGGGTGAACAGCATGGAAGATATCCTCGGAGCACCATTCTAGATGGGGCTTGTCAATGACCCCAAAGTTCATTTCAAGACACTTATTCACTTATGAGAGCACAAGAAGTTTGTGACAGAAGTGAAAATGAAGCCCTGGTCTACAGACCTCTTTGGCTGTGCTGTTTTTGTGCTGATGTTCTCTCTTCTCCGTAGTTCTGGAGGTGTGGTACAGAAGGTTTGAGGATTGCTTGTTTGGCAGATGAGGAGCATCACAGCCAAGCATGAGGTCTTGGGTGAAGGCAACAGATAGTGCTGGTGGTAGAGCTTAGGTTACAGCATAGCTTCACTGATCATTGGTCAGGGGTTCCTTCTGTAGCCTGTGATTAGCCTCAATATTTATGAATATTTGCTGTGTCTCAAGATCATTTCCCTGCAAATGGCTGTGAATATGCTTGGGCTGCTCTCTCCTCAGCTGAACAGTCCTGTTAGCTTCCCACTGAGAACATTTTTGTGCTCTTTGCACATTGTCACTTGGGAAGGAGCGTGTGTTTATGCCAGTCATTAGCAAAGTAAATGCACCTCTGGACCATTGGTGCCACATTACACCATTTTTCAGTTGATTGTCTAGCAAAGGCAGATTGCAAAATCACCTGGTTAACTGGCTTGGTTTAACCATAATCCCTGGGATTTAAATTTCCTTTCTGGGCTCAAATAAGAGAACAAGAGTAAATAAGATAGGCAAGTCTCTTATGAACATATATTCCAATTCCCTTTCTCTTCAAATGAGTACACCAGGAGAAACAGTGCTATTGTTAAAATTGCAGCCAACACCTGTGACTCTGATAGCAGCCACTGATGTGCAGTTTTAACGTTCACCCTATCATTGTGTCAGTTCAGTAAATTCAGAATCCGGTGGTGGTAGGTTTTACATCTTGACACATCAAGCAAATGCAGGGACTTTTGGTTGGATGAGATTATGTTTTGAAGGGTCCTTTTTTGGTTTTGTGGGGTTTTTTGGTCATTAGTACCTTTTGTACTGCTGCATTTTGTGTGGTCCCTTGTGTTGTGGATTGTAGTGATTCTGTTCGTTCACTAGGAGATTGCTGCCTTAGTAAACACTGAGCATTGTCATTTGTTTAAGGTTAGGAAAAAGGTTTTCACTGGCTGATTAATACTCTGCCATAGGTGTACTTCACTTGAAAAAAAAAACCCACCCTAAAAATTAAAATCAGTTGTTAAAGAAAGGAACAGAGAAGGTATTCTCTTAGGTTTTGTCTGAAATCCAGAAAGATCAACAATATATTTTTCACCCTGGCTTCTGCCATGGGTTCTTAAGGATGTTCTAACAACCTCTCAGGAGGTAGATCTTGGATAATTGACCACACACCTCATATACGTTCCGATCTTTAGTAGTTACAGATGATTTTGTCCCACATCTTGAGATTTATTTTATCTTCCCGAATTATGTTCTTGCTAGTTGAAAGACTGGGTCTTCTTGATACCTGCATGAATGTCCAGTTCTGTTTTGGATTGCTAAATTCTTGACTATGTTCATGTCTAATGACTGTAAAATCCCGAGCTCAACTAAATTTTAAGAATATTTAAGCTTCTAAGGGATTTACATTTCATAGACAGTCTCCGTGCTCTTGCATTGATTTAATTAAAAANCTCTAAGGGATTTACATTTCTTACATATACATTTAATAGACAGTCTCGGTACTCTTGCATTGATTTAATTAAAAATAGAAAAACTAATTGTAATTCAGTTTCAATTGAAATTAGGTGTTTTTTCAGTCTGGAGGGAGATGTTTGTTTTCCAGGGAAGGAGGAAGGCAGCAAGAAGATGTAAACAGCGAAAAATCAAAGAGTTAAACCATTTTTTTGTATTTGAGAGAAGTTGAGTCTCATTTTAAGTTTTACATATATGTTCACTTCCAGGTACACTTACTGCCAGATGAATAAGCAGAGGCTTTTCCAATTTGCACCTATTTTGTGTGTATGTGGGTGCCTAAAGTCTGGAAGGAGACCTGCTGTCCATGTCTTATGTATGAGCTTTGGGCTTTCTTCCACTGTGCTTTGAAAGCATAATATTTGTTGCATTTATTAATTTGTAGACCTTATTTTATTAACACAAAATACCTTGCATCAGGCTGTTGTAATTAGTAATGAATTACTCACAGAAGGAACAAATATTTGACTTTGATTAGAATAAGTAAGAAGAAATGTCACTTATTTCTCATTGGCTGAATAAATAAATAATTGAACAACGTTGGTTGATTTAAGTCACAGAAAATATTGTTTGGAAGGATGAAGAATTATTTAGCATAAAGTAAAAAAATGAATTTAAGAATATACATGTAACATAAAAACATCCATTAAAAATGTGTACCTGAAAAGCTAGGACATTTATATAATTTCCTGTAGATCTTAAACTGTTTTACTTCCTATTTTTTTCACAGAGAAATGGTTATTTCAATAGATTCTTGATCTAGGTTATGTTTTTCCCTAAAAATCTTTAAAAAAACCCCAAACCTCATAGATGTTGTGTGGTAATCTGCTCTCTCATTGTGCATATCATGCATTCTTTATTTCTTAAAAAAGCTGTTTCATATTAAAATTACTTAATAGCTTTGCGTTGAAAAGACAACGTTATGTCAACATCTGCTACCCGGGGATATGGGAGAGCCTCTGTGCTCCTCTGTTCTTAGGCTGGCATCACCGCGGTATTGCAGGTACCATGATTTGGCAGGAATTGCTGGCAGCATATTTTTTTTTTACTGAGGATCACTATTGTTTGAGTTAGTTTTCTTCTGGTAATCCAAGCTGCCAGCTTTTTGGCTAATACCAAATCCAGGGGTGGGGGTACAGGCCTGTCTGGTGCCTCCTGCCAGCCCCTGGCACGGTCGTGCACGGACTGGGGCCGGGAGGAGTTTCTGTGCTGCGCGGCCCAGGGACTCCCTCGGGTTTACCACAGGCAGTTAGTTGGTGTCTGTCGCTGTAGAATTTAAAGGAAAACTTGTGATAAAAACAGAATCAAAAGCTTTCTGGAAATCAGTGGAGAACTTCTCCCTTCTGAGTGTCACAAAAGGGTGGGCTGGGCTGGGGCGAGGGGGCGCAGGTCACAGAGTGATGGTATTGATGTCAGTGAAATCGTTCCTGCTGACCAGAGTACAGTTGGCTCCAACCCTGAGCGGGTTGTCTGACCGACACGCTCTTCCTCTGATATCAGATGCAAGCATTTAATTTCTGGCTCATGTGTACTTCCCTTTTATTTTATTTTTACCAAGTGTTTTCAGCACCGGACGCGGCGGCAGGCACCTCCCCGGCAGGCCCTGCCGGCACCTGCTGCCACCGCCGTTCCCTGGCACGTCGGGCCCGCGCGGCTCCCTCACGCCCGGCAGCTGATGGGCACTGCTGCGAAGGCAGGGCTCCTGGCCACGGCTTTCTAATCCCGTCCTGAGCAACTGGGTTAATCCCATACCGAGCCTGGGACCCTACTGCAAGTGGGAGTCAGGTTTCTTCCCGAGGCGGATGAATAGCTTTCAGTAACTCAGGACTGTTGCGGAGGTCGTGTGTGATAACTGGTTGTTGCTATAGCTTAATTCCACAAAAGATTTCACCATAGCATTAAGCATTTGTTTTACTTTGATCGCGTGTCTTGTGTGTGTGTTTTTATACTCTCTTGTGTTTTACCTTCTTTTTCGTTGCTAAATTGTGACCTCCTGGTCTCGTTTTTTAATCCTGTCACAAAAGGGTAGTTCTAGCCCATGTGCAAATGTGTATTTGTTCAATCCCCACCCGTATGCAAGCACGCAACCACGAGAAACCAGTGTTTTTTGTATATGAGTCACTCAAACACCCGGATGTGTAACAAAATTTCACATCAGATGAGGCTCTGCTGCATAAGCACACCTATAGAAAACCTGCACCAGGAGGAACAGGGAGTCGTGCTGCTCCTGGCTCTGTTGCTCCATGCTGGCGGCAGCCTGCTGCAGAGGGGATGCATTTTGAGGAGGAGGAGGTGGCACAAGCAAGAAGGAAAAGGAGCCTCTCAGCTCTTTGCTGCTCCTCCGGTGCCTCTTCTGCCAGCCAGGTACAGCTGATGATAATTTTTTTCAAAAGGCTGCTCCCTGTAAGGAAGAATGTCCTCAAGTGTTCACTGTTACTATCCTATTGTCTATATGTGTTTCTAGATTGATTTTAAAGGTGTAAAAACTTCAGGTTACTAGAGTAGTTATCAGACATTTCTGAGAGGGAGACTGACAGTCTACAGAAGTAAGGCTTCCCTTGAACCGTGTTAAAATACAATTGGATTTCATCTCATGGTTTCAAAATTTGTCATATACTGTCCAAAAAACAGAATGTTTTCTTCTCTAATTATAAAGAGTGTTTATATGTAAGGTTTAATCTATTTGTTGAAAGTCTTCCAGGACTCTGGAGTAACTGCTACTTTGTGGGCCTCTTCTGAATTGAAGGGGTTAGAAAACAGTAGACTTCCACTCCAAAGATACTTGGACAGTGAAGAAGAGTGAGCTGCTTTTTTTCCCATGTCTTCTCTTGCTTCTGCTGTAATATTTTGGTTTTGGGAGATCTTTTTTCCTTATGCTGTGACAGCAGGTTTTGCTTTGTTTTAAGGAGCCTGTGAACTCACGAGTTCAGTCTTGTTTCTGCATGACTTAAACCTGTCTCAAGGACATTATTTTGCCAAGAATAGTTCCACTTCTAATATGTTAGACAGATTTTTTTGGTGACTATTATACAGGCAAAACCAGCTTGGAATTTAGCTAATAGTTTATTAAAAGAGAACTGAGGAAATAATAATAAAAAAAAAAAGGTCCACAAGTGCGCAAACAGGAGATGCTTTTCATGTTGGGTTGGGGTTTTTTAATGTACTTTTGTGGATTTCTCGCAATACATATTAGCAACGTATTGCTAGAGAGAGAAGGGGTTGGGCTTTTTGCGACATATCAGTTACATGATTTTAGTTGTAGAAACGGAGGCAAATAATTCTGGATTGATGCAAAAAAAAGATTTTCTGTTTAAGGTTATCACTCTCTCTGAAGACTGTTTTTCCTAAGGAGACATATAACCTTTGAGTTTAGATTTACTTGCTGTGTAACATTTTAAACACACCAGACTAAAACTAATGCGGGGTAAAACCTACAGATGTATTGAGTCGCCTGGCAAAACAAGAGCAGCTTAGATAACCATTCAGTAGCTTATTGTGGTAAGATAAACATGGAATTCTAGGTATTTTCTACAATAAAAGAACTTATGTGTTCTTTTGATCTGTGCTTTCTGCTGCCGCTTGTCTGACTTCCCTGGATACTGCCAAAATGTCTATGCTTTTGTCATTGTCTTTTTTTTTTTAAATTTTAGGATCACACTATTAGATTTTGAGAGCAGAATAGCTTTTCTAACTTCTAACTTCCTTTGAAAAAAGCAGTCAGACAAAAGTTATCAAGCCTTTCAAGTGAAGTTTGTCTAGCCACTGCTGCTTTGTTTTTGGCTTATCTTCCCTGTGGTTTGAAAACTTTCTTGAACGTCTGGGTTCTGTGATCTTTCAGAGGTCTTTTAAAATGCAGTCATCATTTCAAAATGTTCACTCTGCCTTCAAATAGTTCCAGTGGAGATGAGGGCGATGAGCTAGTTTTACTTACCTCAATATATGGCAAAGACCTGTGTTTGGAAACATAAGCTTACATATCGTTTGACTGCTCATTTAACTAAAACAGGCAGTCTGATTTCATAGCAGTATCCCTGCCAACCCACAAAGTCACCTGCATTTTTTCACCCAAATTCCGCAAAGCAGCCGAGTCTGGCAGCGCCCTCTTGCAATAGGCAGGTTTAAGTTATTTTATCTGAAATGTAAGGGAGAGGGGAAGTTAAATAGGAGTTATATGGGGAAGAAAAGCCTTGATTAGCCATGGAAAATGTTTTGCCTTTTAAATTAGAGGCTGATAGTTTAGGAGCCTTTTCTGATTGCCAGTATGGTAGCAGCAAGCCTTGAGTCAGTTCTAGGTGTGTTGGGTGTTGCACTTAAGAGCAGAACAATTAAAATCCTTTTGCAAATTAATGACAGGCACAGACTTCTGGGTTACCATTGTATTGTGATACTGTGCTCAACAAAAACACATAGTTTGTCTTTTACATGACCAGACTGCCTTGATTCACAAATAAAGGGAGAATTTCTAATTTTCTTGTTAATAATTGAGACAGGTAAGCAGTCATAACCATAGCTCTGCCATTTGATCATTTGAAATTTCAGGCATCAAGAAGCATTGCAAAGAACAAATCTGCCCAGCCCCACAGCCCATGTGATATCTCTTATCTCTCCTGTCACTTTGTTCTCATCTAAAAGGAGGATCAGCCAGTTGTTCCTCTTCTAAGCCCCTGCTTCAGACACACATTAGGCATGATGCTCAAATATCCTCCATGGAAGTGAAGTTAGTTGTCAGCAGTGTAATAAAGGCACCCTTTTTTTCCTACTGGCTCTTCTAAAAGCTCCATGTAAATATGTGAGAAGGCAGATGGTGTGTAATAACGAAGCTCTCCCTATTGGAAGGTCTCAATAAATAGGAATATACAAACATCAAACTGACTTCACCATCCCAGGTGAATGTTTGGGTTAACTGTTGTTCACTGTAGATTATTTCACAAGTATCTGATTAAGTGGGTAATATAACTGCTGGTTTTCAGCAGTATTTTTTTGACTGATAATATGACTGCAGTTTGCTTCTGTGAGTCCAAAGTGCACTGATTAAAAGAAAAGTGATGGTGAAATCTGGAGACATTGTGGGAGTTGTGCTTCTTTTCCTCAGTCTAATCCAAAACCACAATCAAAACAAGTTAGTAACTCTTTGAAAATGTCTTAAATAAATACTGTACTACAAGCTTTGTTTGACTTGAGGGAGAGCAGCTACTATACCTTCACGGAAAAGAGAGGGAGATATTCCTTCTTATCAGTAGAGCTATTTTTTTCCTGCCAGATTGGGCTGCTCAGAAAGGATAAGGGATAAGATCACAGGCAACATTAATAGGCCCATTCCCCCCTTTTTCATAATAGGCAGTCTGAGAGTCAACAGCACAAAACCTGTGTCTTAATCTAAGCAGTTTCATACAATTTGAATTAATCCCACCATTAAGAACAAGCTCATTGTTTAAAGATTTGCAGATACTGCTTCACAGGCCAAGAAACTTCTCAGACTTTTGTTCAACCACAGTATTAGATAAACAAAATGAAAGCAAACCATGATGAAGTTGTTTTGCTTTTTGTTTCTTTTGCAGGGTATTTGTCTTCTCTCCTGTGTTACAGGCTGCCACAAATCATTTGTAGAGTACAGTGACCTTTATAGAAAGGCTGGTAGTAGCAAGTGGTTAGGGATCAGTGTCTTGATATCTGGAGAGAGAAGATTATTGTAGCATTTAGTAAATTACATAAAGGTTGAAATATCAAAAAGATACAGATTCCTCCCAGCCTCAACCCCTGGTAGAGAAGCCAGAGGTGTGTTAGCCTTCAGCATGGCAGGACTGTTGGAACAGGTTGTCTGGCGTGGTTTTAGTCCTGGGAAATAGCTGGTCAGTGATAGCAGCATACTTTCTACTCTTTCTCCTGGAAAACTGAAACCAAGAATGTGATTTACCTGTAGACACAGACAGGGAAGGGCCATCATCTGGATGTTTCCCTGTGGAAGTTTTAAGGAGAATGATCAGGGTGTCTCAAAACTTGCTGCCCCTTGGGACTAGCAGAGTGAGAAGTAGGTGACATTTAACATTTGAAGAAATCTGTAAATTGCTCCAAAGATTGGTAATAAACTGCTCTCGTCCTCGTTTGCCAGTTTGAGTGTAACAAAACTTCTGAGTTTGGTTGCTCAACCTTATTTTATATTTTTGTATATTTGTGGTGAAATGAGTTCATTTGGAGGGAGGTAAATATAGCTAGAAGTTAAAATTTTCTGTATAAATGTTAAATGTGGTCACCTCTTGAAACAATTGTGTGGAATACGTTAAAAGGCAGCTTTTGTAGAAATGTAGCTTTTTATTGGGATCTGGGCGTTGGTAAAGAAATTCACCTTGCTTAGCCTGCCAAACAATTGCATTACAATCTTGTCACAGAAGTTTGACATATTGTCCTCCTAGGGACACAGTATCTTGTTACAAAATGAGTAACCTAGGGTGATGCTATCATAAGAGGAAAAGGAGTAGTTTTCCAGGAAAAAAGTGATTAAGATTCAAGAATAGGCTTACCTCTAGATGCACACTGTGACAAGAATGCATGCTGTAGTTTCAGATGCAATGTTGTTGAAGGGATGTTGAACCATGGGAGTGTTACAGAAGAAAGTCACCCAAAATGGTTTGGGATCTGATTAAACTATTTCTCTCTGAGAACCATGGGGTTTTTATCCGTTGACCCTGTCAGAATAGAGAGCTTCCTTGATTAAGAGATGTGTCTCTTGAAGCAGGAGAAAATATACTGGTTTTATATTGGCTCTTTAGAAGAGCAATGAAAATCATAACACAAACTAAAGGTTATAGCTGGAGAGTTGGGCAGATTCAAATCAGGAGTAATGCACAACATTTTTCACAGTAGAAATGATTCATTATTCTGACAGATTATCAAGGGAAGCAAGAGATTCTTCATCTCTCTAAATCTGCGAACTATGACAGGTTGCTTTTCTAGCTGATATGCTTTAGTAAAACAAAAGTTACTGATGAATAGGGCTAACTGGCAGAGATTTATTGGCTCCTCCTTGGCCTTGGTTATGCAACTGTGGCTCTTGGCTATTCATGCAGTTTTAACGTTCCAAAGACTGTTGGTAAGGAGCTGAGTTTGACCCAGCTGCTTTTGAATATAGCACTGTAACAAGAATGAGCTATTTCAGAAATAAAAAATTGCTTTAGTGTTTGGAAGTTTAGGTTACTTGAAAATATAAGATGCTAAGAAGAGTTGTAAGTGAAATATTAAAAAAAAAGAATGAGAGTGAGTAGAATTTGTGTAGAGTTAAATAGAATTTTCCATTTATAGTTAGAATAAGAATATATTTTTTCTTGGTATCCCAGTCAGTGTACCAATATATAGCTATACACAAGAAAGGCCTGAGTGGTCTCTGCCTCAAAAATTTACCAGACTTAAGGTGCCTCTAATTCAGAGGAATTTTCTACTTTTACCAAAACCTTGAATTTCTCCTCAGCTATAACTTGGGAAAATTATTGCTTACATCAGTTCAAGTTTTCGCAGTGTTAGAGATCTCAGGATTGGTCCACTCTGAAATTGTTACTTTGGTACCACCAAAGCCCCCCATACACACACACACACACNCTGTAAGGTACCACCAAAGCCCCCCATTGCTCTGTGTACTGTTGCCTGCAAGTAGTGGATCTGGTTACAGTGAATTTTTCTGAATGTGGATGAAATTACACCTTAAAGCAATCAAGAAATAACCCACAGCCAAATTATTTTGAGGCATGGTGGGATAAGGAAGAGGCAAAAAAAACCCCCTTCACTGAAGCAATGTTCAACTACTCATACAATTCTACCTGAAAATGGGACATTGCACCATACTGATAGGTATTTGCTGGCACAGCAGAATGAGAAATGGGACTCTGTCTGGAGGAAAATGACAGAAATCAGAATGAGTTTTCCGAGGGAGAATGAGAACAAGGTGACATAATCTGAGAGCTGGGAACTTCTGTTAGGACTTGGGCCAGAAACAAGGAAAGGGCAAATGCTACATTTGCTAAACTAATACAAGAAATCTGTAGCAGAAAATAGTTCTTGATATGGTCTTACAATCATAGAAGTATGGAAAAAAAGGAAGGGAAGCAGTGTATTGCATATGTAGTGTTAGATGCTCAAGGTATAGCATGGATTTTGCTGAAAGGCATACCCAATTTTAGAACAGGTAAAGTGAACTCTGCTGTGCTGCAGGGATGATTGCAGCTGAAGAGTGTTGTGAACCCTGTGACTTCAGATGAGTGCTGCACAAAGCTGCTGGAGCTGAGGAGCCTAATGCTGGTAGCTGGGAAGGATGCCCTGAATGAGGTACAGGAGGTCTGTATGTCTGTGACTGGGGAAGTTAGGCTCTGATTTGATAGCGTGTAGCCCATCTGGAGGTAGGTGTGGGGATTTTCACTCCACTGTATGAATAGTTGGTGTTTGGACTAGTGGTTCGAGAAACCATCTGAACTTACCTACTTTAAAATACATTTACATGTGAATATATAATTTTCTTATAAAACTTTATTTATTGAAACCTGTCAGCATAAATTAAAGTTTTGTGAGGGATAAATTGGTAATATTGTCAGTTGTAAAGTTGTTACCCCTGTAGCCCCGGAGAAAGTCAGGACAAAGGAGGAGTTTGCTCTGGTAGATGAAGACTGGGTTAAGGAGAGGTTAAGTAATCTGGACACCCATAAATCCATGGGTCCTGATGGGATGCACCCGCGGGTGCTGAGGGAGATGGCGGAAGTCATTGCTAGACCACTCTCCATCATCTTTGGCAAGT
>VZTO01019641.1:48912-73507 GCA_013400615.1 Syrrhaptes paradoxus
CTTTCCTTCACTGTGGCGAGTCTGGAGAGCCCAGAGAGGGGAGGGATGCCTGTGAGAGCACAGATGACCCTGGCAAAGTGGTGGGGGCAGCCCCTGGAGCCGTGCCATCAGCCGGTCATGGCCAGGCAGCAGTGACCTTCGGCGCCGCTTGGCCCTCCCATGCCAGCAGCCACGGTCAGTGGTATCACCACATGACCTTTCCCAGGGGAAATCTTTCTCCCATGGCATATTTGTGGAAGCCTTTTGTATTCAGCCTTGGAGAGGAGGGGAATTTTCCCCTCTGTTTATGCTAAGGGAGCGTATTTATGGTTGGTGCCAGTGAAGCATTTTGCACAGCATAATGCTATTTGGATAATAAGATGCTAAGAGGAAGACATCAGAGTTCATACCACTTTTAAAGTTCATCTCATTTTTTTCAATACTGAAAATGCTACTCGGAGGAATGTCTGTCTGCTGTTGTGTCGCAAGAGTAAAACAATAGCACATTTTACTTGAGACCTAGAAAATATTTTCCTCTTTCTAATAAGATTGAAATAACTTTCCAGCCACTTGCCTGGAAAGTTGGAAAGGGGATGCGGAACAGTTATGGAGTTTTACTATTTAAGTTAATATATGTGATCATGTTTCTACCTGGGTAGAGAGACATTTATTTACTTAACTGTGCAGAAGGAAATCTCAGCTGTGGGAAACAAATCTTAGAATGTGTTTACTTTTAATTGTTTTCTTCACTGAAAGGTGAGGGAACTCATAGTATTGCATTAAAATGAACATAAAAATGTCACTCAATATCTTGAAAAAAAAAAAGCTAAGACATGTTCCACCACAGCTGCAACTGGTGGAGAATGTTACAGAGATCTGAATTATGATATGTGGTGTTTTTTTATAATGAAGGCAGCCATCTTTTTAGAAAAAAACAAAAACAAATATTAAAATCAATTTTCTGCCTTGTTTTGCAGTCAATGCATATCCAAAAGTTAAGGCTTTAAGTTGTGTGAATCATAGAGAATTTCACATTGTCACACAAGGATTTTAATAAAGTTTTTGTGTTCCTTAAAAGTGGTGACCAGCTTTATATTCAGTTTTAAATACGTAGGAACAGTAGTGTCTATTACAGATACTATTTTAAGCTTTGTGAAGTGAGCTAGTACTCCTTCAGCTGATGGACCACGGCATGGAGGCTTTCTCTGCAAAATAAAGTGAGACAAAGGTGGATATTTAGGGCTGTGAGTACAACAGAAATGCATTTGTATAGGAAGAAGGTTGTCCACCCACCATCTTCAAACACATCTTGTCCCCGGGAAAGACATTTTTTGTCTTTATGCAAGATCAGTAGGTAACTCTTGAAAGTGTGTACAGCAGTGTTTGTGTGGTGAGGGTTCAGAGCACTGTCCGAGCAGCCTTCCCAACACACCCACGTGAGCAAAGCATTGCAGGTGGGATTTTGACTCATTCCTCTGATGGTGCAGATAAGCCATGACTAGACGGCAGGAATTTCTCCAGTGAAAGGAAATTGCCAGGTGGTTTAAAGCCAATATGTCCCAGTCTATCCAATTTCCTTGTAGTACTGCAGGAGGAGGCAGAGGGGTCATGGCTAGTGCTGTCACTGTCTGGTGGTCCGTGGCTGCCGGCAGCTTCCCAGGGACAACAGGAGCTTAGAAAGCCCATGGGCTACTCACAGTTGTGCTAAGGACATCAGGAGTTTATTACAGGAGCACAGAGGTAGTTACCTCCTTACTCAGCGCCCTAAATTCAGCCCGATCTGTGGTTTGTGTAAGTTTGGTCATGACAGTTTTAATAATATTTGGAAAGTTCAGATAGTGGTTCACTGAGGCAGAGTAGATAAATTTGACAGGCACCCAAATAAGGTGGAATGAGAACAGTATAAAAACCTTGGAACTAACAGATCTGAAAACATCTTTCAGGATTTCTACTGAAAGCAGAAAAAAAAAGTACAGGGTGGGTTTGGTTTTTTTTTTATTAAAAAACAGCAAACAAAACAGATGGGAGAAATCTCAGACTTATGTCCTCATAATGAGAAGCACCAAAGGGTATTTTTTTCTGTTTTTCATTTTGAACATGGGGGTGGAGATGGATTAATGGGTTTCGTTTTAGCCTCCAGTTCTTACATGTCTTGCACTTGAAAACAGTGTTTTTCTCCTCCTTTATACCAGATGTTACACTCTGGAGAATAATTTCTTAGTATTTTCCAAGTTCCAAGTTCAGTGAACTGCCTTGTATTTTAATGATGTACGTTAGGAAATGTACCAGTTCATAACCAACAATGTACCTAAGGCTGTTTTTGGGCTGCAGTATGGGATCCATCACAACTGAAGTGGCTTAGGAAGATGAAATTTAATCCTTTTGGACAGCTGTGTACTTGCACTGGGGAGGGACAATCAAAAGAGGAAGGATGACACTGATTTTTTTTTATGTGATAAGCAGTTGGGGAGTTTGCAGTTATTTAAACAGTTCTTCAGAATTTACAGGATCTGAATGATCCCCAGGTAGCAGGGCAGCACACAATAAGTTCAGATCGTTGACAACTTGCTTAAGATGAGTATGTTAAGATAATTTAGATAATATTTGTGAGCATATTTTTTTTGCTTTTACAGGAATGGCTTAGTGAAATATGAACAATTTCCTGATGGATTTCTTTTGTCTTCTCTTTGTGGAAAGGGTGTAGCACTAGGCATTTCTCTGAAATTCTCAGTTCCATTTCCAAGTATTATTTCCAGCAAATTAATTGTGAGAGATCATTTACTATTAGTCACTCCTTTATGCTTTTTCCTTTGTTTCGCAAGATGTTTCTCTGCTTGCTTTTTTTCACTTTCTTTTATGCACCCATTAAGCCTTGAACAAGCTGATTGAATAAGTTTGCCCCTTAAGCTTTTCTGCCTTTAAATCCCTCTTGCAGACTGGCACATTCCTCTGTGAGCTCTGTGCGTACCATGGCATCTTTTTGGACTGACTGGGTGCAGCTGCGTGGCCAGTTAGCGCAAGCAATCTCGCTAATTAGTAGAGGCTCCCCTTAGGGAGTGGAGTCTACAGATAACACCCTGAAGGAGTTATCTAAAATGGATCAGATGACATATCTCTTAAAAATGCTCACTGATCTTTAAGGGAAACCAGAGTGAAAAGCTCAGCTGTTGAAGCTACAATCTAGGTTAGTATTAGGGAAGATCAGTGTTTGAATAGTTTTGTCTTCTAAAAAATGTTAATTAGTGGAGTTAGTGCATTGCCGTCCTTTATTTTTACTTGTTTTTCTTGAAGTTTGAGCTCTGTGGGGAAGGGGGCCATCTAACTTCTTGTTTGCCCAGTGCTTAATGCATAGAGGATACTGCCATGAAGTTAGTTAATTTGGGTGATAATTTTTAGAACTTGGGGCCAAGGCTGACAAAACCACAGGTGTTACAGGGCAACAGAAGGGCTGCAAAACTTGGCTCAAAATTCCGAGTTCTGACTGCAGGATGCTGTCCTGTTTCATGAAAAATATTGAGATACCTGAGGATCTTTTAGATAAATTATGATTTTTTAACGTCAGCATCAGTCGAGTTGCAGTAGAAGTCAGAAAGCACTGTGGAATGGTACATTTCCTTTATATAGCGACACCATTGTGGCAGTAGTTCAAAAACCAGTAGAAGGAAGAAGCAAAACATGGTTGTGTAGTTCAAATACAAGGATATATAAAATGTCACACAGGGCATAGAATCAAATAGTAGCTGGGAAGGATGCCAGAAAGACTTATGGTTTCAGTTCAGAAGTGCTTTTAGTTACATGGGTTGGATTTTTTTGGAATTTAAAGTACCATATTTTTCTCCTATGGCCTTTCCTTCAAGGGCTTCTCATGTAGTTTTTTATTAGTAAACAGCTGCTTGCAATGAAAGATGATTGCTTTATAGCCATAGTGGTTTCTGCTAGATGTGTTTGTTGATTGGAGACTGGTTGCACTTCTGTTTGTTCTAATACAATCCAGATAAGAATATGTAAGTGCTCTAAACTGGACAGATAACTTTCAGAAAAGCTACATAAAGCCCATATAACAACCATGGTTATATATAGAACTTTTGACCTTTAGAAATCCTTAAAGTAAAAGAACTCATTAAAGTGTACTAAATATACATGCTCATATGAAAAATTACATAAATATATATAATTACTATCTATATATTATCTGCCTATGTATTATATGGGTGTATATATACATATAAAAATGTAAAGATTATTACAAGCATGTTTATTCACCTCTCCCTATGAGGTAGGTGCTTGGGAACACTGTGAAGTAAGATACTTGCTTGATATTCTGATACAAGAGTATCACAGTGTCAGAATTGCTGGTTTTGTCAGTTGGTGGTCATGTCTTTTCAAACTGTTTAAAATACGGGATTTATTGGAGACTGAAATCTATTAGATTCAAATAATTTAAAAATCTCTCTATAAAAATATAGTTCAAATATATAAAATAAAAATTCATTAAATTGCAGTTACATAGTAATCAAAATTTGTCAAAAATTTGAGGCTAGGTAATTGTAGCTGAGTACCTGATGTGAGTTGATCTTTCAGTCGGGACGGTTTTGTACAGTGCAGAGTTGAAAGAGGATTGAAATCTGGGAGTTTACCATTTTGCATAGACTTGAAGCTTGCTAAACAGATGAAAGATGCCAAGCGACAGTGTTACTCGTGTTGGTCATCTGAGTGTATTCTCAGTTTTGAATAATCAGGAAAATGCTGTCTCTAGGGTGTGGGAAATATAATTTAATACAAACAGGTCACTATAGCTTTGCTTGACTGCTGTATTGAGGTACAGAGGATAGTGGATATAGTAACACAAAGCCTGAGCGTCTATGAATATCATAATTAGACTATTATATTCTAGCCTGTAGATGAATTTTTGAAATGTTTTGGTATTGTGAAGTGAAATATTTGTATTTTTTTTCCTTATGCTTGCATAAGATGAGCTACGTAATGATTCTTTAGGAATATGTCTCAAAATGGTTAACAATTGGTAATTGCTGAAGGCCAGCTGTAAAGGACTGCAAAATTATCTTCAGATGATGTTCAAATGACAGGTGAGGTTCAATTTAAATAACTTTAAAATGTGCCACATAAAGAAGACTAATCTTAACTTCATGTGTGAAATGGTAAGCACTGAGCTGAGCACTACCACTCGGTAACAAGATCTGGAGGTTATTATGGATCCATGGAAATGTCAATGCAGTGTTCAATAACAATTGAAAAAGCAAATCTGATGTAGTTGTCGGAAAAAGAGAACAGAGAACAAGACAGAGAGTTATCACCTGCAGCTATAAATTCATGGGGCATCTGTGGTGTGCGCAGCTCCTGTGTCTCTGACACCGAAAAGGTTTAATATAACTGGGGGACAAGGTTTGGAGGAGGACACAATGATCCAAATTAGGGAGTGTCTCCAGGGACAAGTCAGCACAGTAAGAAATGAGATGACTGAGTGGGATGTGATGAAGGGAAGGAAGAATAGGCAAGTTACAGAGCTGCAAATTTCTAGGGACTGGGAGAGAGTTTTGGGATAGCATCACTGTTTGCATCCCTATTCTTAACCTTTTCTCTGGGTATCTACTTCAAGCCGGTGGTGGAAACAGGCTACTGTAGTAGGTGGACCTTTGATCTGGTTCTTCTTATTCTTGAAATCATCTCTAGGCCACATTAACCCCTGGGTGGCTAGGATGAAGTGCAGCGTAACACTAGGAGGAGTGGCATGTTTGGGGAGAAAAGGGAAGGCTGTGCTATTTGAGTCCCCTGCTGTAAGCACTAGGCCCAGAACGTCTCCAGATTTCACCAGGCTGTCTTTCTGCAGCTGCTCCCCAATATCCTGCTTCAGATAGTTTTTCTTCTTCCCAGAAGATTGTTTTCTTGTCAGTGTTTTCACCTCCGTCATGCTATTGTTTGAACTGTTTCTTGAGGATGCTTTGACCGTCTGCTTCCATGACTTGGACAAGCAGTTTTTCCTTTTTTCGGTAGCTGGTCTGCAATACCAGTGAAAGCCTGTTTGCATGCAGGCGGCTTGCTCTGTTCCAGTTTTGAAAGCTGGAGTCCTGGGAGGCAGGAATGTATTGTTGCAAATTTTCCAGCCCCATCCATCCTTGTGCTGCACTAAGTTAAACTCTTACCTACTTAGTGACATGCAGCTTAGATCATCTTACATATGAGCTTTGACTTTGTCCTGCTAAATTGAGCTTAAGCTTGTGAGACTTAAATGTCAGAAGGCTAGAGCAGGTCAGAGCAGCAGAAGAGCATAAGTTAAAGTTGGCCATACTATTAAATTTGTGCTTTACTCTACATAGCTGCTGTTGCCTTTATGGGAACAATATTGACTAAGAATTTGCAGTTTATATTGAAAAAATTGTGCAAGTGATAAATGAAATCATTAGAGAGAATGGGTTAATTAAATAAAATTACATAAACTAGATAAATTAGATAAAAATTTCCTTTTTATTTCAGCTTATTTGTCCTCTTGCTGACATTTGTTGTACCTTTGGTCAATACTTCATCTTGTTTGGTTTGTTGGGGTTTTTTTCAGAAGAAAACATAACTAAATCTACAGCAGTAGTAGGTAAGCCAGTAGTCATCAGCTACTTTTCCTTTGTTGACATCTTTTGAAAGAGGGGGTGTCTTGGTACTGATTTAGAAAGGGGACTGTGTTTGCATAAGTAATTACAAATTCTGTTTAGAATAAGTTAACATTATTTAATGTACATTTTTAGTGCTAATAGGATTCGATAATCAGACTTCTGTTTCTCCCCTAAGAACGCATACATATGCAACAGAAAACTTATTTTTTTATAATTAATTTAATAATTGATCACTGTATGTTGTTTTGGTTGCAGAAGGTCATCGAAACCTAAATGAACTGGGCAAAGAATTTGATTGTGACCTATGATCTCTTTCTTTCTATGAACTTACTCATGAACTAAATTTTCCTTTGATAGTGGTTGATAAGAGTAGTGTGTGGACTTTAAATCCTTAGAAATTATTCTAGCTAAAGAGCAGGAAGAATGAATGTGTTTCATGGTCTGCTTACATGAATGACTTTGCCTGAGATATCTGATCTGTAAACCTGGAGAACAAAGAAGAAGAGTGTGTCTGAGCTGCTTTTGAGGTTTTGTGGCCAAGTGCCTTTCTGGTTCCCTTTCCTGGAGGTTTTGTGGCCAGCAGGGAGTAAGTACGGGTTTTGGCTCTTAGTGATCAAGAAAATTGTGTCAAACATTAAAAAAGATGAAAATATGTAAAACTGACAGTAGTCTGGTATATAGTTTAGTTAGATCATAATTCTGGCTGGTCTTTTTTTTAGCATGTAATTACCTCCAGAAGTGGACGGTTTTCAGCTGTGTTTAAATTGGTGCTTGCCACTTGAACATAATAAGCTACAAACAAAAGTTGATTCTTGGTGTGAGCCTCACATTGTTTCTTCTAATTCCAACTTGAAAACAGAGTCTGTTGTTGAGCACACTCGCTGTACCTTTCTTGTCTCCATGAGGCTCTTGAACTGATACTTTCTAACTCCAGAGCTTCTTTTACCTGAGATAGCCTCAGAAGAAATCTCAACCAAAAAACACTTTGGTGAGATTTATTGAGGAGATACAGTAAGATGTGAGGAAGGAAGAAAGAAAATAATTCATTAGTTTTCAAAAATAAAAAGAATCCACTCATATTCCAGGTCTTGGAAATCTTGTCCAAGCTCTTGGGAAGGTTGCTGTTTAAGTGCCCTGTTCATGCATGCATGCAGCATCTTATTTCCAGCACTGTTTAATCACCAGCACTAGAGCTCCAATTGCACCCCTGGGACCAGAAGCATCCTTCTGGCCAGCTTTTATTAGATTAACATCTCCACTGAGGCAGTGGTGATCCACTGAGTGCATTTCTAGAAGCACATAATGAATGAAGCGCATTCCTCTACTTGTCTGACCAATTTCACGCTCTCCTCTGGACTCTTTCCAACAGGTCCAGGTCTTTTTTATGTTGGGGGCCCCACATCTGAACACAGTACTCCAGGTGGGGTCTTACGAGAGCAGAGTAGAGGGGGAGAATCACCTCCTTGGACCTGCTGCTAATGCTTCTTTTGATGCAGGACACGGTTGGCTTTCTGGGCTGCAAGCGCACACTGNAGACTATGTGTTTAAAACCAGTTAAATTTAATTCTTTTCTAGCAGCAAAAGCACAGCCTGGCTGCATTGTGTGAGTTATCGGTTAGTTCCTCAGGCATTTTGTCTTTGTCCTTGTGCCTCTGAGCATTTGCAAGGTGAAATCACACCATGTCCTGTGGCTTTCCTGGCTTTGCAATTTGCAAGGTGTAAATATGAACTCAGATAGTTGAATCGAAAAATAGAAGCTTGGACATACTTCTGCATATTGCTGTGAGCCAGGGTGAAGTGAGTAAACCTCTGTTACCTGCTAATGTTGGAAAGGGAAAGGCAAGAACTGCAGGGTGGAAATAAAAGGCAAGTCAGAGAGTTACAGATCTGTATTGCCTCGCTGTGAGCCTTTGGTGCAGTGCTGAGCAGTCATTATGAAACTGTGCCCTGCATTTACTCATGTCACTTCTGATTTGCAAACCTGGTGGCTGAGTGGCAGGTGAGTGCCTCCCTGTCCCTGTGTGAACACCCCTGTTCCCTCTCCTCTGCAGCCACTGCCATCTCACAAGAGGGACCACAGAGTCTGGGAGCAAGACCCAGAGTAAACCTGAGGCTTCTGACCAGGGCCAGTGCTGTGGCAAGGAAGAGGCCAGCTGGTCAGCCTTGTCATGGCCCTTACACATCTTACACAAAGGCTTGCAATTACATTTGGATTGGATTTAAATAATACAGGAAAAACCAAGTGTGTGATAATGCATTTAAATACAGCAACTACTCTGCTATTCTGGTTTAGTGAGGATTATGTGAATCAAAAATACCTTACTCATCTGCAAAAAGGCAAATCCCAGCAAATCATGTCTTTAATTACTGGAAATAATCATAAACTACTTTATATGCAATTAAGGACACTTTCTTTTGGAGATATTTTGGTCATTTGTATTTTTTCCTAAAACCAATTATTCCAAATATTATACTCTGTCATGCCTGCAGTGCAACTTTGACTTGCATATAAATTGAATTTTTGAAATGAAACTTACTTTATGTGTAATTGAAACTTGAGACTATTTTACCTTTATCTAGGTAATTGATTAATAGGTCGGATTACAGCTGCTGGTTAGTAGTAGCAGCTAACAGTTTTATGCTACAGTTTGCATTTTTAGATAATTGTATTAATTTAGAATGTAAATTGACACTATTACAATGGCAATTTTTAAATGTCAGCATCTTTTATGTTAGTGTCTAATCAGCCTTTAATAAAATGCTGAAACTGTTTGAAACAGAAGATACCTTTCACACTGAAATTTAATATGATACTGGTCTAGAGCCCAGTAGTCTCATGGGAAGACCAATGGTGGCTTTGGACCATATTCATAATTTTATCGATCTATTTAAACATGGCAGTGAATGAGGAACAACATTTGAATTCAGACTGCCAAGCAGCTATAAACAAGTAACGGAGTATTTAGTGGCAGTGGTAGGCTTGACGGCTGGGGAAGATGTGTCCTGAAGGATATGTGCCCCTGTGGTAGCTACAACCCGTGACATGGGAAGAAGAGAAAGGAAGATATTTTGTCTTCTTGTTCTCAAAGTGACAATTCAGGGAACATCCTTCACCTGTAGTGAATATCTGTGAGTCAGGAACAGAAACTAAGCGAACATCCAGGAAAATGTCAGCACGATCCTTTCTGCTCAGCGGGCAGGATGAGGAGCCGTGCTGCTTTCAGTCTGGGTTCTGGTTGAGGCCCTGCGAACGTCTGCACTCCTCCCTGCCTCTGGCAGGAGGCTTATGTCCCTCATGGGTGACAGGTCATGTTTCCTAACTTAGCTGTCTACTTTAATGAGAGAGATCACCCCACAGAGAGATGGGCTTGGAGGCCATCTTGGGAACTCATGGGCTGAGGGGGAACAAGCAGCACATCTTGAGAAAATTGAATCCTTTCCTGGAGAGCTTTGGTACTGGAGGCATTTGATCGTTCTCTGTAAATTTATTAGATGGATTAAAAAGAGGGGCACAGAGAGCCTAGTTAAAGGAAAGGAGAGTGCTGGCCCAAGGACAGCTGGTATGCGTTGGCTTGGGTGAATTTAGGAAAGAGGCCCTCGCTGCCAGGGCAGCTGGAACGCCATTCTGGAGCAGTGGGAGCAAAAAGTCTGCTTCCAGTAATCAGTCACCTTCTATGCCTGATTGTCTGCAAGGAATAGACGTGATGATCAAGCAGAAGGCATTGTGCCTGGGTGCTCTCATGGCTGTTACAGCTGAGCTGTCCTGGTGCCATCCTCCTGAGTAAATACCTGACTGGATTATTGGGAGGATATGGCTGGATGATGGAAAAGCTGTCACAGTTTTTTAGAGACCGCCTTGGGAAATATTCTGCCTCAACACACAGTCTGCCCACAAAGTAAATTTCATGGGACCACGTTGCACCACCAGCCGGTGCCACGGCCAAAGCACAGTGTTTTCCCCCAGCATTTATATTTGCTGTTGGAAATGCTTCAGCCCATAAATCTGTGCAGATAATGCTGGTAGGGAAAATCACTAACAAAACATAGTTTTACAGGTGGTTTTAGGTATATTTCCATCAACTTTATGTGCCTATGCAATATCATTATATTCTTTTTCAGCCATTAACTTCTGCTGTGAAGCATGAGATATTGGGTTCCTTCTGGCTTTGTCATTCACGTCTGTCACCCTTGCACACATGCCTGGCTAATCCACCTTGGTCCATAGGGTACCCTGTGGCCGATGGATGGGGTGCAGAGGTGGGGGTCCCCACAGTGAGGAGTGGAGCAGAGGTCTCTGTGGAGGCCAAAGTAGAGCTGGACAAGAGGGACAGGGCAAGCTGGAGGTGGGAGCTGGAAGAGCTGAGAGATGGGATATGGCTCCCGGTGGCTCTGTCTGTACTTGATAGGAGGAATACCGTGAATGCCAGTGGCAGTGGCATCTAGTTAAGGAAATGAGAGCTCTCCGGGTTTTACTTTCTTAAAGGCAAATGGCTGTGAAAATGTATCTGTTGAAGGAGAAAGGCACAGGCTTCACTGAAGTATGTAAGTGCCATTTGGGAGATGAGGGTATCCAGGGCCACTCGATTCCTCTTTTGTGACTTTGGGGAAGCCATTTATCCATTAAGTATAAATCAGCTGTTTGCATTAATTTTTTCTGCAGCAAGGCTAGCTTAGGGTAAAATTGCACATTATGGCTATACTGATCTAACAACCCACTATCCTTCTTTACTCTTTTCCCACATACTGGTTAAAAACTCACTGAAACAGGAGAAAATTAACCTTGGTGTTGGGAAATGAGAGGAGAAGGCAAATTGTTTCACCTTATGCACGGGGGGAGATGGGGATAAATAGTTGGGATGGGGGCAGGAGAACAGAGGAGGCAGTCCTCCCTTAAGGCTGCACTGAGCTGTTAGATCAGCTGAGCCATAAATACGTTTCTTCAGCCTTAAATTAGTTCAGGATGTAATCCTTCATCCTTTGCCCTTCCCAAGGAGTCACTGCTGAAGCTCTTTTACTAATAGCAAAAAATATTTATTCAGATACAAGTATAACCATTTGTTTCACTTGTCCCTCCAGAGACCCGTGAGTAGATCTCATTTAAGTAAATGAGAATGCTGCACACCTAATTAGAGACAGAGTTTAGTCCACAGTCCTGTGCCAAAGTGCTACATCATGAACTAAAACTCGTGGAAACTTAATACAGAGTCGCAATTTATTTGCTATATTTAATTCAGACTGTAAAAATTAAATGAAAGCCTATACACCCAATAAAACCCTGTAATCTAGGCTATAACATACTGGGATCCTAGTACAGATGAGGGTGAAACTGTAAGTGCTTTGACATTAGTGTCATAGCATCTCTTCAGTAGATCCAGGATTTCTTTGGTAATGTGCTTAGAGTCTTAATTTACTAGCAAAGTAAGTACTTTGGGATTTCCTGTTTCCCCCACAGCCGCTGATGATTTGATCAGCTCCTGGGACAATACTAAAATATACTCAGCTGTATTTCTCTGTCAGCATCAGCTGCCTTCCTTTTTCATCTCTCTCCCAAAGCCACTTCTGTTTCTTGCTGACCAGTCTGCAGTACACAGCCTCATCAGGTGCACTGGCTTATTTGGCTTTTAGACTCGTTTCCTAAGAGGGGCAAGCTTATAGGATTGCTTGTGTGTCTTTGTCTGCAAAACTGTCTTGGCCAATTTTATTAAAGTTTGAAAGGCGAATAGTATTCTAAATGTCGCAGGATAGAGGAGGCAACCCCAAGTGAGTGCTCTGAACTGCCCCAAGCCCACCTTGGGAGGGAAGCAGAGGTAACACTGCAGCAGCTGACTGCAGGCAGCACACACATCACTCCAGACTAATGGCAACCTGGTCTTTCTGGTGGAGGGAGTGTGGATGGGTTTCACACTGCCATGGTGAGTAGGTGAAGAGGACTTAGGAGCCAAAGGACACAAATGAAAGGCAAAACAAGCTTCAGAGTTGTTTGTTTTGCAGAATGCCTCTTCCCTCACCACCCCCAACAGTTTTGTTTCATGTGACTTCAACTCCTTCCATTAAATGGTGGCAACATGATGATCTTTGTCAAAGTGCCTGATTAGATTTATTTCAGAGGTGCCTAGTGGTGGCAAATCAACAACAATTGATTTGCAACTTCTGTGCTTTGCAAAAGGCACACAAGTTTCATTTGCACTAGCTGATAGAAGCAAGTGAAGGGAAAGTTAAGTAATAGTTATTCGTATACAGCAATAAAACTTAGAAGCTATTTCTTGAAGAAAATTAATTTCTATTGTTACATATTACATTACCATACATAATGGTAATTCATTTAATATCATTGGAGATATAAAACAATATGAAAACCTGCATAAATGCTCCCAATATATAATTTTAACATTTTTTGTGCTCAATTCTTGCCATTGGATTGTTGTGGAATACCTAGCATTGTGTTGGTTTAGCTGTAGCTTAAAGCTGGGGCTTATGAGCTGGGAAAAAGGTAAGCTGAATGTTTTGTCTGTACCTTCTTTTATTCCCTGTGCACCCATGTTCTCATTGCCTTCAAAAGTATTTGCAGATGTGCAAGAGGCACAATACGGGCTACTAATGTGCTGACTGTTCTAATGTCGATGCTCTTAGATGCTTGTGAATGCCATGTATAAAGCTTTTAGGTACCATAGGACCTCCTACGCATCTCCGTATGCCCAGCAATCTTTAAAACGAGCAAGAAGAACCTAATTGAAAATAGGAAACTTCTTAATCTCTGATAAGGGATTGTTTGAAATTTTTTTCAGAGAAAAAAGACAAATTCATAAGAAGTTTCTGCCGCTTATAAGCTTAGCAAAGCAACACATTTGGATTCTAAAGCTAATCGGAAAGCAGATTTTAGTAATTGTTTAAGCGTCAAGAACAAAGGCACTTAAAAATGGACAAAAAAAGGAGTGCAAAATAACTTTGTAAAGCTTTGCAAAAGCTTTATAAAAGTAGACCAAATACTGCATAGCTGGATATGCTACCATAAAAGATCTGAAAGAACTACAGAAGTAGAAGCTCTGGGATTCTTCCAGATGTGCTGCTTGCATTGTTATGTGGGCAAGGCTGTTTTTCTTGGCCATAATTTAGGAAGGATTTTGTATGTTATCATCAACGAATTAGAACCTGAATAATAAATCTTGGATATAGTAGTCATAATCTGTTCCTGTTGAGGAGGGACAGAAGAAAAAAACCTTATTGTGAAATAGTTTAAACCATTTTGATGAAAAAATATGTATAACTTATTTGCTTAGGATAGCTCATAATTTAGGTGGATTTTTTCTGTTGAGTGATTCATAATCATATAGTCTGCTTTAAGAGTTCCTAACTCCATCATACTTCAGTAGTGAGCTCTTTTACTGTACTTCTTGGTGTCTTGTGTCTGCTTTGAGTTCCACACTGAAATGGACTAATTAAACATGTCAGACTGTCCCATAAAACAAATATGCAAAAATAAAATTGATTGTAATGTGTTCTCCATGTTGTTAAGAAATTATTCTTCATAGGTCTTTAGAACACAGTGTAACTGCAGCTCGTATGAGTTCATATATGTGCTTATGTCCATTTATAAATTATTTTTTACATGCATCAATATGTATCAGAACTTACCCTCCTCTTGCCCTGTGATTGTGAGTATTCTTTGAAGGTCTTGTATGTTGGGGTGTCAACCTTCAGGCAGTCATGCTGGTTTTGTTAGTTTACAATTTAGGAATCTGAAAGGTGGAGCAGCTTTCAAACAGTGAAGTGGATAAGCTGAAGATTTTGCAGAAAACAACTTTTGCCTTGTCTGGGTAAAAGCTGAGAAGAAGGTACATTTCTAATGTGTGGAGATAAAAGAAATGCAAATTTGTGAGGAAGAGGGATGAGAGAGGTGGATGTATTATCATCCGCAATACACGGAATATCAAACAACAGGAATTACTTCTGTTTCTCTGTTTGCTTTTTTCTTCTTTCTTTTATTTTTTTTATGAAGGAAAAACCATCATTTAACCGAAAGCCATTGCAAGAACTACAGCCTTTTCATTTATCACTCTGATATCACCCCTGCCCAAACAGATGCAAATTCCTCAGCTTCCCAGCACTTTACAGTTTCTAACTAGTGACACAACTTGCATCCATTTTTCCCCGATTGCAAATAAACACAAAATCTGCATTTTGATTTAGTAGCATTTTTGATAACACAAAAAAATGTTAATACGTTGGTTTGGATGAATGAAGTGGCTTGCTGAAACTTCTTTTAAGTGGCTGAATTAATATAACAGTCATTAGAAAGACATGCAGTGATTTGTTGGTCTTTAGATGAGTTTTGGGGGGGTCACAGTGCTGTAGGGTTGTTCCATAATTACTTTCATTTAGTTGTTTTGGTCCACTGCATTTCAGATTCAGAAGCATTTACATTGTTATGCTGTGAATCATAGTGCTTCATTATGACATTTGCATTGACAGTTATGGGAGAAATATGCTGAAAGTCCCTAGGCTACATCAACATTTTCAATCTCCCATATGCTTTCTCCCATTTTTATTAGGATCTCCTCAAAGTCAGTTACATATCCACTTTCAAATTGTTCTCTGTAACTCAGGTCTGTTGTGTTGCCTGTACAGCACTCATGAATGACTGGGCAGCCGGTATGCTAATTGGTACCTCACTGAACTGACCATAATGGTACGTGGTTTTTTGTTCTTGCAACATTTTTGTATATTCACATTTTCTCTTTGACTGTGCGTTTTGAGTATAGTAGCTTTGGAGTGGATTACTGCCTTCCTTCTTCAAGCTTTGCAATGCCCTGTGTACAGCACCTTGCACAATGAGACCTAATCTCCAGCTGGGGACCATCCCTGACATTGCAGTACAAATCCATTACATTTCAACAATTCTAGTTTTATTTTGGCCTCGTTCAAAAGAGGTTTTGTTGATATTTCTCAATTCCTATTTGGTATACTAGTTTTACAGTGATTTTCTGGCTATTTTAGGCAGTTTATTTGGGGGAAGCACAATTCAGTGTTTTACAAATAATCCACTACACAGGATAGGAAACAAATCCCTATGTATGGGGGCTAGGGGGTTGATCTGCGGCATGTCTCTATGCATACTACACGTTAATCTACTTGAAAAGTAAGATATGTGAATTGCTACATATCTTCAGCTTTGCAAAACATGGAATTGAAGAGCTAGTGTGCTTGTTTGCTATCACATGTTCAGGTGGCAACTGTACACCATTGCCATGTCTTATTGAATTAAAAAAAAAACAAACAAAGGATGAGAACATTTTGGCTACTTTGTATGCCTCACAGAGCAGGAAAAGTAAGACATCATTTAAAGCAGCTATTGTGCTGCAGGTTTCTGGAATGTTTGGCATTGCATGTTCAACTTTGGCATTTTGTCATCAAAAACTGGAGCAGAGCACAGACTCTCTAGTATGCAGTCAGGCCTCTTGAGCTCCTGTAAAAATAAGCTGGCAAACAAACCCCTCTAATAAAATGCTGATGCTGGAAAAGATGCACAGTCGTCACTTCGTTATGCTACTTTTCTCAGTGTGTCTCATTTATTTCCAAAAGTGAAAGAGAGAGATGATTACCAGATAAGCAAGAGTCTTGATGAGGTGAAATCCTGGCCTCACTGAGACAGGGGACAAGCTCAACCACTGGGTAAACCTTTGAGCTGTGAAATGTCTCGGTGACCTGGACAGGTCACTGGTTTCAACGGCCATTAACTTGCCTTTTAGCCAAGGCAGTTGTTTCTTCTCTCTTTCTCTTCTTATGATGTCAGTTGTTTAGTGGTGTATATGGGGCTTATGATTTTTAGTTTGGGCTTTTAATTACTCTGTAGTCAGTGAAAATGCCACCCTGGGGCCTCCCAGGGCCTGAAGGCACTGGGGAGGCAAGAGGAGGCTTCTGGCATTAGGAGTGTCTGGGCATTGCACTGCTGTTGATAACCTGGGTGCCAATGGTGGTGACCGTGCTGCAGAAGGAGTCTGGGGGTTTTCTGCTTACCGTTAGTGTTATTTTTCCTAGTAATTTTTCTCAGGATGGTTCACTTATAATTTATACATTTTCTTAATTATCCTGTGCTCTTGCCTTCTCCTGTTAGACTTTTTAGAGTCTATGTGTTAAAGGTTGCTGATAGTGACAGTAGAACTTTCTTGAATACAAATAATAGATGAGGGTAGAGAAACTTCTTTTAAAACAAACACTTTGTCAGTGCTGCAAATGGTAACTCCCCGTGATGTTACAAAAATTGCAGTATCTTTCCTGTCATACCACACTGGCACCTGGATAAGAAAAATACTGATTTGAGAATCAGAATAACTTGGTACAGGGGAGGTCCATGGAGAGACCATGTGTGCCAGATTTTTGTTTCTAGCAAAGCTATCTTCCATATACTCTTGTGTGTGATAATGATCAGGTAGGTTCTGAAGAGAACAAGTTTTTATGAAACTACTTATTTTAGAAGGTATTTATCCTGTTTTCTGTACTGACCTCCCACTTCTCTGGCCGGCTCTGCCAGGCACCCGTTGCTGCCTCAGAAGGAGCCCACGTGTGCCTGGCAGTCTCAGCGTGTTGAATGAAGGCAGGGCATAAATAATAATCTTTTTCCTCATTCAGAGAGTAGTACTTGTTAAACTGCACAGCTTTAAATAAAGAGGAAACAGTATTTTTGATCATCTGTAGTGATAGTCTTAGCTTTTTATTTGTGCTATTCAATTTTTGGGGAAATATTTAACCATAAGCACCTTACATGTTTCTAAAGCAACTCTCTGATCACATATTGTTTTGCCTCCTCAGGTTTGAAAAATCTAAGAATAGGCGCTCTATCAGGAAAATGTTCTTAATGGGTCTCTAACCAGTAATGTATTCTATGTATTTTAATAGAGTGGAGATAGACAACAATGGTTGTTTGTGGCTTCTGTCTGGCTGAATCCAGTAGCTGGTGTCTCCCCGGGCATTGAATGGCACGGTTTGCATGTGGTCTCTGCTGCTCATATAAGTAGCTCCAGGGAATTTTTAAACTTGCATCTTTTTTAAAGTCCTTGAGCCTGGCTGTCTCAAGCTCACCAGAGTAGAGCATGTCCTGTGGGCTGCACTCTCCTCATCACGTCTCAGAACTGTTCTGTGTGCACAGACACCTCCTCTTCTCACCTCTCATGGCTTCTCTTGTGCAAGCTGGTTTTTGCAGTCAGCTTTCCTCTTCCTGACTTCTGGAACAGCCTCTAGCATTGGAACAGGGACCAGAGCTCTATCTACAAAGCTCTACTAAATGAAGTTTCCAATGGGCATCCAAAGCTTGTGACAGTGTTTGTGGTCATGGCCAGATGTTACCCTTAATCCTCTGTAGACAAGATTCCCGGTATCCCAGCTGTGTTTGCAGAGTGGAGGAAGCCATGGACCCCATTCCTTTGGGTCTCAAAGCTCCATGAGAAGGAAGAATTCTCTTGTGAACCTTCATTTTGCTGTACATGAACTGCCATTGGAACATTTTAGGGGACTGTAAAAGAAATTCCTCAAGTTAGACAGTTTCAAAACCCAAATAGAGTGGTTTTGGCTTGTTAGCAATGGGTGAGATGAAACACTGAAATTTCTAACATTTTCACTCCCTTTATCCTCTCTGTAGGAGCCCAGCAGGCAGGATGTACAGTGATTTGGAAACTTCTGTGTGGAGTTCCTAGAACAGCTGAGTCAGCTCCAGGGTTTCTCGTCACTGTGTCTGTTACATAGATGGTGATAGGACTGTGGACTGCCAGTGATGATAAAAACAAATATGTATTTGTGGCAATTAGACAGTGATGTATCTGCAGCCAAGCAGTACTGTTGTTGGCAGGATTACAGGAGCTGTGTTGCTTGGAGATTTAATGTTCTCGTGGCTGCTGCAGAGGAAGACTGAAGGCTCATAAAACTGAAGGCAAGGCATATCAACAGAGCAATTAAACAGTGTGTATCATGGATACAAATGCTTGTGAGCTATACTGCTTACACAGTAATCATTATTTTTGACCTTTCAGTGTGAACTCTGTTGATTCCCTATCACTTTTTCGCACAGGATAATCTGCTAGAGAAAACACTGTCAGACATGACTTCATACAGTCCCTGAGTTTAGTTGGACTTCTGCAGTCCGATTTAAACCAACTGGGCTTTACTGAAACTGTGTAGGGGACGGAATAAGGCAAATTTTCCTTTCTGTGGTTTTGACTGTGTAGGTCATCTAAAAAGATGAAAATGTGGTGTTCCCAACAAGCATCCTTTTTTCTTTCAGTTTCATTACTAAAGTGGAGTTTGAGTGGATGATTATTGTGTCTGGTTGAGTGGCATTTGCCTTAATTACGTATTTGCAGGTTGCCCTGTCTTTTTTGCCAGGAGATAGCAGAAGGTTGAAGGTTTTTTTCTGTTAATGACACAGCCACTGGAACAGCAGCAAGATAACTCAATTTGCAACAACAAGGCTGTTAAAACACAGACAACTGTAGACATCTACATTCAAAACAAATTTCTCTGTCTCATCAGTTCCTGAGCGATTTTTAATAAAACCAAGCTTTTAGCTCTTCTTTTCCTTAGTCTTGTTTGCATGATGCAGCTGCAAAAGAAATACCTGTTTATCTTCACTTTGACATTTCCATTAAGATTAGAATCAAATATAGTCTTGCATCACAAAAGCTGATTCAAACCTTAGGGTCTTATTTTGTGGTAAAAAGCTTCTGAGACCAGTTGGTGAGAAAGGTTCTTAGCTGCTGTGAATTGAAGAGAAAATGCACAGATTTGGAGCTTTTATTGAATAGATTTTTCATCTGTCACTAATTCTCACTGCAGCCAAACTCAGCTAGGAAGGTGGTGCCCTGATGCCAGTTGAGAAGGTTGGAGACTTAATAGCAGCCTTCCAGTACCTGAAGGGGCTACAGGAGAGATGGGGAGGCACTCTGCATCAGGGAGTGTAGTGAGAGGACAAGGGGTAACGGGTATAAGCTGAAAGAGGGTAAATTTAGACTAGACATTAGGAAGAAATTTTTCACTATGAGGGTGGTGAGACACTGGAACAGGTTGCCCAGGGAAGCTGTGGATGCCCCATCCCTGGAGGGGTTCAAGGCCAGGCTGGATGAGGCTTTGAGCAACCTGGGCTAGTGGAGGGTGTCTCTGCCCATGGCAGGGGGGTTGGAACTTGATGATCTTTAAGGTCCTTTCCAACCCAAACCATTCTATGATTCTATATGGTCCTGCCTGTCAAATCATAATAATGACAAAACCCGAATACTGGCCAGCTGGCAGCTGACTTAGCATCCTTCTTTACAACGTATTTTCTCTTTACGTTCAATGGAATATGCAACTTTTACATTACTAAAAACTGTTAGTCGAGTACCTTTAAATGGCATTAAACAGTGTTACTGAAAAAGACAAATAATTTGTTGGACTTTCATCCATTTCTTGCTAAACACCTTAGTTAAGCTGTTGCAAGCCACTATATCCTGTCCTTTTTCCATCATTATTTTATTTTTTTTAATTCTGTGGCAACCAGACCTAGTAATAAATAACAAAGTATGATGAGCAAATCTCAGTTCTTAAAGCTCTCTTTAATAATATGAATGAGAGCTGATCTTGTCCCTTTGATTTTTGCCTTGGTGAAGTTCCAGCTGTTTCCATCAACTAAAATAACGGTTTCACCTCCAGAAACATAATCTAAAATTTAAAAATGTATGTCTTTACATTTTAGAACCAAACTGATTGCTAGAATACCTTATTTTTCCCTGTCTCATGTGCTTTTTTCTTTTGAATTTAAATGTAGGTACCCATGTTATATGATAAAGTCACTTTTTCATATTATTTTGGATAAAGCCTGTAGGGAGAACTTCTGTAGCACCTTCCATAATTCAGAATTTTATAGCTCTTTTCTGAATGTGCTGAAGTTTTTCAACATTATTTTTGAAATACACACACCAGAACTAACCTTGCATTATTTTATGTCCCTGTCAGAGCTATACAGAGGAGTAATGCTGCTTTCCTACTGTTACCTTGAATTCCCTTCATATATTGTATTCATTGGTTGCAGCATAGCATTGGGAGTTGATGGTCTGTTGTTGCTTTGGTTTTTTAAATCATTACCTTAAAGATTGTCAGTTGTCGGTGGCAGAACTGGCAAAGGTCTCCCAGATTTGCTGAACTTAATTATGCAAGGTGGGAAAAAAGTTCAACTTCTTTAGTTTTTATTTAGCTTTTTAATTAGCTCTTTACATTGCTAATGCTGCTCATGTTACTAAGCAAAACTCTGCAACTGATGGCAAGGCATATCAATAGTCATATAAACAGTAATGCAATTTATTATTTCCTTAAGGTTTTTGACAGTTGTCAGCCAATAAAGAATTGCAGTCCTACAGTATCCCTATAGAGTGGGGAGGTACTGTTTCATTTTTGAAGGGGGGAAACTGAGGAACAAATTTGTCAATGGTCAGAGTGTTGATAGACCTGTTCTGAACCCAGTTTCACTGAGTCTACGACCTATTAGTTCGTCCTCCTTGGGCTGCTTAGGAGAATAAATGTTTTATTCTTAATGTCACTGCATCATGATGTTATTCTGAAAGTGCTTTCTTACATGTGGGGGTCATACACATTTTTAGGACAGTCCTGTGCAGATTAGTGGTTTCTTACCAGCTCATGAAATGCACCATTGCAGCATGAATTGCATCGTGCAACAGATCTGCATTCCTTGGCACATGGAGCAGGATAATACTGCTGGTGTCCAGACCTACTGTTTTCATAGTCCTGTGTTTCCTCACTAATAGCTTATGAGGCAAATGTTTAAGTGCTTGGTGTTACATATTCTCCTTTTATCTCATTATTTATAGAGGAACTGTTAGTTAGGGTTGTGAAACTTTTTTCCTTTTTGAAAAATAAGATCAAGCAGCAGAAGATGAAAACTTCCAAGTGTGAATTTACGAGTTTGTTCCCAGTGACTGTTCTGTCTCCTGGGGTTCACTTCTGGCACTCCTTTGACATAGGATCCCCCGATCAGCAGAGCCTGCTGTATTCCAGCGCCTGAGCTCGTACACACCTCCGTGTCCTCACTGAGAACGAATCTGAGAATTGTCAGACCCTGGTAGACAGATGCTGTCCAACCCTTAGAAGTCCTGTCAAGTCTACTAAAGCATCTTTTATGGTGGAGAACAGACACTAAACGCTTCACAGGACTTGCTCAGTCCTGTGGCTTCTTTTTCCCTCTGTTGTAAAGATATGAGGCTCGGGTCAAGCTTCAGCGTGGGACGTGCATCATTGAAACTTTTGTACTAGAAAGAAAAGCTCACCTAGTAGTTACATTAAAAGAATAACTATTTTAGGAACTTTGGCTACTTTTGTTGGGCCAGATGCCGTGTATTTCCTGGGAACAGGTTGTCCTCTTTGCAGTTTGTGTGCTTTGCTGCCTTTTGTACCTGTGGAGGGGTTCTGCTTGAGTGTACTTGATGCTTTTACCTTTCCGGATCATCCAGTATTGCTGTGGCAAAGGACTCTCTGGGATGTTCTTGTTCTGCTCAGGAGACCAGTTGTTCCTCAGACCCCAGCTGATTTCCTGGAGCCCATTTCAGACTGTAAGCCCTTATCTCGCCTGGAAGTGGATCACCCCTTTTCCCCCTTCCTGCTCCCCTGTGGACAGCCAGATTTACCTCGCAGCCTGGGTTGGTCCTCCATGCCTGCCCTGTCAGGAAGCAAAGCCAGGAGACGACAGAAGCCATTCAGGCAGCTGGAGCTGGGAAGATGCTGGTGATAACGTTGTAGAAGCTGAAGGGATCCCAGTCTGAGAGGTCTTGTCTGCACTGCAGTTTCAGCCCCTCTGCTTTCCCCGCTGCCTCTTCGCCAGTGCAAGGCAGAGCGAGGGAATGGCATGGCCGGCTGCTGCCAGAGGGCAGAGCTGAGGGCGTGCTGTGGCCCAGGGAAGTGTGGGAGAATCCAGCGCGGCCTCCCCAAGCCTGGCTGCCTGCCTGCTCCTCACTGCCCGCGCCAACCCACCGCTCCAGGGCAAGGCCTTGTGATCCTGCACAGCCTGCAGGCTGCATTTTCCAATGTCCCGTTTGCTAAGAGAAGGAAAGAAGCTTTTTAGATAATTATTTTGAGTCTGTTTTTTTTGTTTTTGTTTTTCCTTCAGGGCATGTACTGGTCTTTAGAGGCTAGAAACCAGGGTCCCATCCAAACCCTTGAATTACTGCCGTGACTGAGCCCACGTCCTCACCCAGCCATCAGTCCCTTGGCTCTGCAGGTCTGGCGTTAGATGTGGCCCCTGGGTTGGGTGCTGGGTCAGGATCCTGCCTTCTACCATCCTGAGAGCTGGTGATCCAGCGCTACAACAGACCATTAAAGTAGATAGTAATATGGGTTTTGGCTAGGGAGCATTTGCTTCTCCTGCCGTCCTGCTGTACGTCCGTGATCATAAGGTTCCTGATTTTTTTCAGTTTCTAAGTGTGAATAACAAGAGTTGTTCTAAGGCATCTTCTCTTCAGACAGTGCCCGAGGACTTGCAGAGGGGAACGCCGCTTGCTGTGTGGCCCTTTCATGCTTGTAGTCACTGCCACGCTATGGTGTCATTACCCGGTGTTTATTTTAAATGTCTGAAGTCCAGAGCTATGCTGGTATGTTAACCCACCACCTTTGTGTAGTCTGGAAATGTTAAAACTATAAATTATTATAAACAGAGAGTGCCTTTGGGGGAGCTTATATAGTATGGTTATTTCAGTCGTTCTGTAGATTTCTGCCGTAGTGCAGTGCCCGTAGAATGTATACATGATCAGAGAAATGCTCTGCAGTTCACGGGAGAGCAAAGGTATGTTTAACAGAAGATGCATTTCTACTGAATATATGCATTTTTAATTGGGATTTTAACTTAAAAAATAATTTCAGCTTGCTTCATCTGCTCTCCATATGTAGCTATTTCATCTAAAACACACTGCTAAAAATTTGATTGATTCAGTGCCATAGTATAAATACGTGATTTGTGTGTGTATACATTTCTCATTCTGATAGCTTCCAAAAGATAGCTAAGTGACCATTAGAGTAATTTAACAAGAAAAGTATTTTAAAGTGTTTTATGAGACATAAGTTCTCCTACATAAAATACAGCATGCTGGAACTAATTTTCATTGCTTGTTTATGGTTAATGGTAAAAAATCTTCAGTCTGTTCAGAACCATTTCCATACCACTGACCCATCTGTTTTAAAGAGACTTTGTCTTGAATAATGCATGATATTTGGTCACAGAGGAGGAACTTCCACGGTCCAATGTAGACTCAGTGAGTCCTTGAAATATTTAGTCCTTGGGCTTGAAAGGTTCAGTGTTGCAGTCTCTGGGCATCTTTAGACCTCAGGGAATATTTTGCCAGAATAGATAAAGTGCATGCCAAGTAAACTGCTATAGTTTCCAACCACAGCCATAAGGAAAAAACTGAATTAAGGCTGGAGCCTAAAATTTCGAGGCAGAAGTAATAAAGCTTCTCTTTGTTGAGGTTTTAGATGCTGCTTTGTTCTCATATGCCCCGGTAAAAAAGAAAGTGTGTCTTTTGAAAATATATTTTACAGACACTTTATCTTGGTTGCATCTAATGCCTTTCAATATTTTTTAAAGAAATTCCAAGTAGATGAGTTATTTATGTGTTTAGCTTTTACTTTCAATTACATCTTTTAATGGATTCCAGATCTCATCCATATTGTAATGGCTTCTGTGTTACGGAGAAACACAATTTACTGGGTTAAATGTCCATTTTTCTTTCCTCTCTGACATGAAAGTGTGATAGAATCATAGAATCACAGACTGGTTTGGGTTGGAAAGGACCTTAAAGATCATCAAGTTCCAACCCCCCTGCCATGGGCAGGGACACCCTCCACTAGCCCAGGTTGCTCAAAGCCTCATCCAGCCTGGCCTTGAACCCCTCCAGGGATGGGGCATCCACAGTTTCCCTGGGCAACCTGTTCCAGTGCCTCATCACCCTCATAGTGAAAAATTTCTTCCT
>VZTO01019641.1:73924-100141 GCA_013400615.1 Syrrhaptes paradoxus
GTCACCAGTCTCCACTTGGACATTGAGCCATTGACCACAACTCTTTAAGTGCAGCCATCTAGCCAGTTCCTTATCCAGAGAGTGGTCCTTCTGTCAAATCCATGTCTCTCCAACTCAGAGACAAGGATGTCATGTGGGACTGTGTCAAAGGCTTTGCACAAGTCCAGGTAGATGATGTCAGTTGCCCTTTTTCTATCCACCAGCACCATGGCTCTGTCGTAGAAGGCCACCAAATTCATCAGGCACGATTTTCCTTTGGTAAAGCCATGTTGGTTATCATCAGTCACCATGATAACCATTTCCATGTGCCTTAGCATAGATTCCAGGAGGATTTGCTCCATGATCTTGCCAGATACAGAGGTGAGACTGTAGTTTCCCAGGTCTTCTTTATTTCCTTTTTTAAAAATGGGGGTTATGTTTCCCCTTTTCCAGTCTGCAGGTACTTCACCAGAGTGCCATTACTCGTCAAATATGATGGATAGTGGTTTGGCAACTTAATCTGCCAGTTCCCTCAGGACCCGCGGATGTATCTCATCAGGTCCCGTGGACTTGTGCACCTTCAGGTTCTTAAGATAGTCTCGAACCTGATCTTTTCCTGCAGCTGGTGGTTCTTCATTCTCCCAGTCACTGCCTTTGCCTTCTGCAACTTGGGCAGTGTGGCTTGAGCTCTTGCCAGTGAAGACTGAGGTAAAGAACTTGTCTTAGACCTATACACTAGATATATAGAATACTGTGATAGACTTATACAATAAATTGTTAACACATTTGTGAGCTTGAAAGTCCATACTGTCACCCTCGTGTCTCCATGCAAGCTCCCCCAGTCATGAGGAAATGCTGGTGCACTTCAGCACACCTGGAAGCATCATGTTTTTCCTAGTATTCAAGTTAACGTGCTTAGAAGACATTATGATTAAAGGCTGCAAATGGAGAAGTGTTCAGGCTTGAATTCTTTGTAAACTTGCTTTCCTCAACCAACATGTTGAAGCACATGTAAAACGTAGTTTTATAGATTTGTCTGAGACCTGGGGTATGGAGACGGAATATGTGAGGTGATGGAAAAAATAAGAGGTAACCAAAACTGGTCTGTTTGCCTTCCCCCTTCTCATCCTGTCTTCCCCAGGAATTAATCTTTCTTTTTTTCTTTCCTTACGGCTAGGTTTATTTGAGTTTCTGGAGAAAGCATGTGTTAGGGGACAGAACAGCACAGGGAGCAGGTCTGAGCTTTTAACATCTTGGAATTGCCACCACAAATCCCAGATAGTTTTTTTTCCTCTTTTCTCTGAGAGTAAAATCTCCAGGAATGGAAATACAGCATTCTACATTCAAGAACTATTCCATAGAAAATGTGAGGGAGCCTATAATTAAACACTTGTGCACAGATAGCAGTATTGGAAGAATAAATTTGGTGCCTGTCTCTCCAAAAGTAGTTGAAAACCGTAAATCATGTATAGAATAGATAATCACAGATAAAACAAGCTGTAGCTGCATCTGCTGATTATTTTCTCCTCAACCTCTTGTGTACAATTAAGAATTCAGATTTAACAGCTGGGAATGATTTTCAAATGTTGATCTGAAGCAGAAAGTTCTATTCAGAAACTTTCAGCAGTTCTTTTATCTTCCCCATTCATTATTTTTTCTGGAACAGGTTAAAAAAGATAGTACTTGACCTGCTCTGCATTGAGATAGAAAAGAGATCATTATAAACTCAGATATGGATTTATGCTTAATGATCCATCTTCTTATGTGGCTGAGTTCAACGGCAGACGGACTGAATATCTGTCAGCAGGCTAAACTTTCTTTGGTCAAGAAACTTTATCTGTTAATATTTTATTTTCCTAGTTCAGCAGGGAGACATTTTTCAAAGGTTTCTTGTTGATAGTTGTGGTAAAGAGACTAAGGTATAGAGCTCAAATTGAGTGCCTGTCAAATTAAAATTAGAGATCATACACAAGTGAAAAATATTTAAAAATGGAAGGTAGGTACTAGTGCAATCACACACAATTATTTGGACTGATTAGTATAGAGTTCTAAGTATAAATATACCAATGGGTAGATCGGTGTGGACCATGTCTACATATAAATTCCCACAGAAGGGTCTCACGGCTGTCACCATGCTCCGCATGTATGTGAGTTCCAAGCATTTGGCATTTAGGGTGTCAAAAGCAGCTGTTCCAGCTTTAGGACTGAGAGCTTATATGTTTATGTTTTGTCAGTGGTTTTGTACTCTGCCAGCAAAAGCTCTGTTTTTAATGGGCCAACAAGCAGGTACTGGATCTGTTCTCTGAATATGTATGCATCTGCACTTACACAATTTCTTTGCAACAACAGACAGTCAGATATCTTTCCTTACTCTAGTAAAGATAATTGTCCATCTTTGTTGATGTGGTAGAGGATTATTGTGATGAACCTGGTCAATTAATTAGTCCCTCTAGAAATGGGAAAAAAAAACAGAGTTGCATTTTTGGTAGAAGTATGTCTTAACAAGGGCCACTTGGGTCATGGGTACTGCAGGAGTTAATATTCATAATTTTCTTCTCATTAGACAACCTACAGTAGCTGTGTACATTTAACCTCCAAATATTTTCTCCTCTGTTATCTGTTCTTTAGAGACAATATTCTACTATTTATCTTCATCCTTATATTTTTTTGTTTGGTTGGTTTGTTGTTGGTTTGGTTTTTTTTTAAATTTTATTACATTAGTATGTCCAGACCTAAGCTGTTTGTATGTTTTTCCTTTTCATAGAATCATAGAATGGTTTGGGTTGGAAAGGACCTTAAAGATCATCTAGTTCCACCCCCCACCATGGGCAGGGACACCCTCCACTAGCCCAGGTTGCTCAAAGCCTCATCCAGCCTGGCCTTGAACACCTCTAGGGATGGGGTATCCACAACTTCTTTGGGCAGCCTGTTCTAGCGCCAAAATTATGCCCCCTTCTCTAAGTTGGCCTTGTACTTATGGTATCTGCTCTGAGGAGCCTACTTATACAGATTGCTGTCCAGGTTAGGGAGTTTTCTTCCTACAGCCTTTGTGGTTTTTTGTTTTGGGGTTTTTTTGTTAGTTTGTTTTTTTTTTTGGTAAATGATAGAGACATAACAGTTTTTTAAATGATTTTGCCAGCTGAACACTGAGAAGAAAAGGACTATCTCAATATTAATTGAAATGTCCACTATTCCAGAAAATTTGCACAGAACAGAGAACATGTGATCAACTCTTAGTTTTCTAGTCTGGTCACACTAATTTTCAATTCAGTAATTACAGGAAGTGTTGCTTGTGACAGTGTGTGATATTTACTGCTGTTTCAGCTGGAAGGACACAGTAGTATCAGCTAGTGGGGAAAACTTGCAGATGGTACAAGATGAGAAAGTAGTCAAAAGTGAGAAAATGCTCAGTACAAAATGATCTGGATCAGCTGATGACCTCAACCCAAAGCAATAATGGGATTTTTAGTGCAGCTACATGTCAAGACACACATCCAGGAGCAAAGAACATGGGCTATGCAAGATGCTGACAGCTCAGACCTGCGAAGCACTGCCTGCAGAAGAAATTGAGAGATGTCATTAGACCTCCTGATGTGACTTGGAGTGGGAGAGGCTGCATGGCCTTGGGAGCATAGGAGCAAGTACACTACTTACCCAAGTGGGATTCAAGGAATTACTCCTGAAAGATGTTTTCCAGTTCTGCTTTCCCCGATTAAAAAAGAGCGTTAAAAATGATGAAGACCCTGAAAAGCCTTCTAGTGAATAGCCTGAGGAGATTATTCATCAGAGTACTTGCTTGGTAAGCATGAGTTCCCAACTTTACTCAAGATCCAACCATCTGGAAGTCAAGATGCATGTTGTTTGGAGTCTGTGCTTTTACATGAGGAAAACTATCCACTGGAGTAGCTAGCTAAGGATGTGAGGAGTTCTCTAGCACTGATTGTTTTCTTTTTATTATTTTTTTTAAATCAAGGTCATTTTTTTATTGGAAAAATGTGCTTTATTCTAACATAAATTAATTTGGATTAGCCTCATTGCCTGGGTTCAGGCTAGTGGGGTCCTTTTAAGTTAATCTTGGTTGGTGTGCTTTAATTTTCAGAAGGAATATGCACATTTCTAATTTTCACCTATATAAATAATTAGAAAATGTATAATAACGGTTTGTGGGATACTAGCTTTTCTGCTTTTCCATCATACTCAGAGATTAAAACTTTCCAATAATAGGGTAGCAGACTGGTGAAATAGTCTTATGAACAAAGAACTGTTGAACCCTTTGAATTGAAATAAAAGTGGCATTGCTCTCCACCTTAATCAATACAAGGGGCTGTTTGGGCCGTAGGGTTTTTATATTTCTTTTTTGTTTACAGATTCTACAAAGAGAATTTTCAGAAGTTGTCTTCAGGTCGTCCTTCAGAGCACAGTTGCAGTGTGATTGTCAGATATGTATTGGAGAGGAGGGAGCATGGAAAAAAGATAGCAGTTGATGGTTTTCGAATGATGTACTTTTATATAGCAGGAAGAAAGTGATTACTGAAAGGTTAGCCCAGATTATTATTCATTACTTTTCTGAGCTTTTAAACAAATTGTTGTGCAAATGTTCGTAACCTCATCATTTTCTCTCCCTCTGAAGGTGTTCAGATCCCCACATGTGCGATAGATCAAGCATACTTCCAAAAATAGGCTGGTTATTTGTGCTTGCAGTTCCAGATGATCTTGTTATGGCAACTGAGCTTCTGCGAGGAGTTACCTGTGGGCTGCGTGGATCCTTTTTCACACAGTTCCTCATACGGCTGGGAGCTGCTACTGTACTGCAAAACTACCCTCTCCTTTTTGGGCATAGTGCTTTGGTTTCAAAGCCAAATGCAATTAAGTCATCCTGATTAGATCATTAGAGCCTTCAGTGAAATCTGCTCAGTAACATGCCTGAACTTTCGCTGTGGTTCCAAATGAATAATTTTTTGGTATTTGGCTGTGCTTTGAAATGTGGAGCACTCTTTGCCCGAAGGAGTAGCTGGTTTTGTATAAACATGGAAGGTTTCAGACCGTTTGAGGGACACAGTGCAGGATAATTCAGCCGTGCTAAAGATCTGAAGTATTTCAGCAACATTATTAACAGAGTGTTCTGTACCTGCTTCATCTTCTGACAATTTTACAAATCAGGGGGCCTCCTCACAAACACAGCTGGTAGAGCTTGCCAGGCAGGACTAGCTGAGATCATGCCTTGCTGTATAACTGCTGCATGTGACCCCATGTACATCCAGCACTGGGCATAAAGTTTTTAAGGGCATCCCTCTCCCCACAGTCTTTGCTCCTGTGGTACGGCGTATGCCATCAGATTGGTAATTGAGCATTGCAAAGCTTTGAATATTGGATATTGAATATTTTCAGTGTGAAAGCTGGCATGGGGACATCATTTACAACCCCAGGTGAATCCTTTGCTTTGAAAATTAGGGGCACTTTCAAATGCCAGGTGCCGTCGAGGTATTTTCAGTGGCAAGCCCCTCCCTGTATCACAGGGGTCTGTGGGAATGGACAGACACCAGATGCATGCAATATTTTTGCTTTGCATGTCTTCACAGTATTGTAGGGGTAAGACATGGCCCTAAGAATCATCAGTTGAAGAAAATGTGGGGAGGAGTATGAAGGTAATAATGAATGATAAAAATATAAAACTGTGAAGACAATTATACAGAAAAAAATCCCCTGAATATCTGACACCACCAGCTGTGCCTCCACCTACTTTAAAGTAGTTGGATCCTTTCTTGTGAGCACTCTTTGTTTTTGTTTGTTTTCAATGCTAGAAATTCAGAGAGATTTACTGCAGGATTAATCACTGCTCAGTATGAGTTAGGCTAGCAGAATTTGACTGCTTGACAGTATTCAAGAACCAAAATATGTCTCTGTTTGAGTTCCTGCACATTGTTATTACTAACTAGTCTCCTGTTTAGTAAATAGTCAGCAGTTGGGTTTTTTTTTCCTCTCTAAGATCTGAATATTTATTGGCAGATCGGGCCCACCTTGTTTTGCCATGAATAAGGCAAGCAGCTACAACTGAAGCATAAATAGTATGATGGGATCTACATGCTTTATTTTGTAAGTAAATTAAGGTATATTAATGTAAGACCTCTTTCTCAGAAACAAAACAGCCACTGAAAATTCAAAGGAATGGCTGGTATTATTTCACATTGTTTCTTTTATTCCCCATGGCATCAAACTAATAGTTGATAGTTAATACCATTTTTGGTATTTTTAGAAACCAGACTGTTAAAGCTACCTATTTTCAGAGTTCCAGCCTTTTCCTTGCAGTTTATAGAAATACAACATTAGTACTTTAGATTTTACATCAGCTCTGTGCCGCTGAATTCAACTATATGAGTAACTGGCTTCTTCCTTCCAGCAAAATGTGTACTTCACAGCAAGCATTTTTGTGTGCTTTTCTGTACCACTCCAGTTAATGTAAGAAAATCATGAAAAGGAACAATAGCCTGAAACATAGTTGGCAAACATTTTATATTTTAATACTGAAATTTGTTTATTTTGACAATAAGTTTAAAGTTCCATTTTTTTGAAACTACAGTGCCTTAGGAAAGCTGTAATACTTGCTAGAGAGGTCATATGTATTAACCAGAAAATAGGAATTGGAAAAGAGATGAAGCATGGTCTGTTGCTTTAGAAATTATTCTTTGAATTGGCCAATTTTCAACTGTAAGGAGGTCTAGAAGGGTTTTATCCCATTTCTGCCTTGTAGCTTTTTTTTTTTTTCCCAATAGCACACTGATAAAAGGTTTTTTTTGAGGCTTCTATTTTTTCAATAGACATAAGAAATCTTAATTTCNGGAAAATAGTCTTTGCAAATTACGCTCCCAAAGGAAGAACTGCCTTCCCTGATCCCACTATTCCATACCCACCATAAAGATTTTTTAGTTTACGCAGTTACTGGTTTCCCCTTCTTTGTGCTGCCGTCAGTTTTAACTATGGAAGAGATGCACTTTATCTTACCCAGAAAGAGCAAATACTTAGAAGAATTTCTCAACTGCTACAATACGTTGTGATGGCACTTCTGAAATACTACTTTATTATTCCTTTTAGCCAAAAGGCCAAAAGGCAAATATGAAAAACACTCAGGAAATACCAGGTAATTCATAAGGCATATGTGAAGGCTAGGTATAGTCTGTTAGATGTTCTTAGCTATGGCCCATGGATGGTTTGTAGCAGTCTACAGAGAGAGAGACCTGGCTCTTCACATGTGACTGACTTTTCTTCTTCTTGAACGTGAATTAAATGAAGCTAAATCTATTCCAAAGTATTGCCATATTAGCATTTTCCCATGCAAGCAATTGCAACATTGGATGCAAGCAATGCATGCAAGTGGAATTGAGGAGATGCCATCACAGGGGCCATGACTGGAAGAGCTGCTGTGCTGTGGGCTAGAGATCCTTGTTTCTCTTGATGATCTGCCGTGCACCAGCATGAATAAAGTAGCTCGAGAGCTAACAAAAATCGCTGCTTGGGGATTTGCCTACAGACTTAAACATATGCAGCCTTATAGGCAACACCCGGCAGGTGAAAGGTGCGTGGCTGGAGCTGTGTTCCCCCACTGCTCGTAGCCTCTTTCAGGCAGCCCAGTGTGGGGCAATTTAGGAGAGCTCTGTGGCAACCTTAACTACCAGAGCCATAACATGGCTTTTATGGCCTTGGCTTCAAGGAGCCGAGGATGTTCAAAGGGTCTGATAGCTACTTGCCTTCGTCATCCCCGCAGCCGAAAGCAGGCGTATCCCATCTATTGGTGTGTCGTCCGGAGTTTGAGAGTTTGTCTGAAAAGGTTAGCATTTGGTAGGGTTTTTTATTTGTTTGTTTGCTTGCTTAGGGTATACATTTGGCAAAGTAACAGGAGTTTGCAAACTGTTTTACCTGCTGCTTGGACCACATTAACACACCTTTCTCAGTCCTTGCGCAATAAATACTGTAGCTGGTGTTGCAGACTTGAGTGAGCTGGTCTCTATCACAGATCCTCAGAAGAAAGTTTTCGAAGGGTAAGTACTGTTTTGTTCCCTCACCCCATTTTAAATGCTATCTAATAAGGATTCATTCTAGACCATACGTTATCATTATTTGTCTAGTGCTTACTAAGGCATAAAGAGAGAGTTGCCCGTTTTGAGAATAGTTTTTGTTCCAAGTTTCCATTAAGTATTTTGTGTAAACAGGACGTGCAGGCTCTATTAGCTAGATTGACAGGGTTCTTGGTGGGAGAGTGTCTTTCCAAATTAGCATTGTCTACAAAATACTTTTAAAGACATCTGTGTTTTTTATACTCTTAGGCCACACAAGCATATTTTTTTCATTTTCATTGGCTTTTAAGGCAAGAAATAATAAGAAGATATAGCTCATCTAGAAGCATACTTTTCTGGATGTTCTTCACTTACGTTTTGTTCTTTCATATTATTTAGCTGTCTGCCTTTATCTCATTCCTCTTGGTAGCAAATTTTCAGTTTTCCTTCTACACAGAAGTTGTCTTTGTAATCTTCAGTGTAAGGAGTACTGCTGGGGAGCTAGATCTGCCCTTATCAGTCAAACTTTTCCTAAAGAAGGGTCTATCTTTTCAATGAAAAATAAATTTTTGTAGAGGTAATCTGATACTGAGTTAGCTCTGTGTCCTGTAAACAAGTGGCCACATGCATTTAAACTTCACACCTTTGAGTTCTGAAATTCAGCAAATGCTGTCCTAACAATTATTACCTTTTAGAACCTAGAATTCCTCCATTACAGTTTTCCTAAAAGTTTTCAGTTTTTCAGACAGGCAGATTTAAATTAAATTTATAAAAAGGTAGTAGATATTAGGAAGGAGTCTAAACCATTATATAAAAAAATCAACAGTCCCTCAGTTCACATCCCAAAGGGGTTTGTGGAATCATAAATTTTACACCAGTGGATCAGAAGAGATCCACTATGCTATGCCCTACTTTCTTCCGTCAGAGCTCTGGCAGAAAGATATGTCATGAAATTATTTATTAATAGCTTCTGAAATAATCAAATTATTATTTCTTTTTAGAATTCAGTGTTCCTTCAGGAAAATGAAACATAAATTTATTTCTTTCAGCAGTGTTGTACAACTTAGGCCCATACCTTATTGGATACTATCAAAATTACTAGCCTTTTATTCAGTTCCTGAGATGAGCAGAGCTGAAAGCTCAGTCAATGCCTGTCAGAGCTGATATGATCATCCACTGAGTTTTTTTTTTTCCAGTTGGCTTTCCTATACTACCTAACCTTCAGTGAACTCCCTTTAACATCTGCTTTCACAGAATTCTCCTTAATCCACCTTTATTGTCAGATTGGCTTTCCTGTTTGATTTTTAGAAACAGAGAATTAATGATGCTTCTGGGAATTTGAGTAACTAGAGAAAATGACTGATTATGGGAACTCATTTAAGAGGGTTAAAGGGATATTAGGGCAATGCAGTCGATCCGAATAGAAGTCTGGAATATTTTTATGTCTTCATAAGAATTTTGTATTTCCTCAAAAAAAAAAAGGGGCATTCGTTAGTCTCTCTTCTGCAGCAATCTGCTGAAAGATCCGATAGTATGGAATATTTGCTGTACTCCTGCAGCATAAACCATCTTTGCATCTCCTTTCTGTGTGGATGGGAATAAGAGCTAGTCTACCTGGAGACTATTCCTGAGAACAACTATGCCTGTGTCATCGATTTATGTTGTGAACAGCATGTTGAGCAGTATAGCACTTCTGAGTATATCTCAGGGTCATCATTTCTCTCAATCAAAGTTGATGCAAATTACAAGCAAGAAGATAATTTTCTGAGGACAATTGATGCAAATTACAAGCGACTACAATGCATGCTTACATGCTGTGACCTACCATGCACAGAATTTTCCTTACTAACTGTTACAGCAGAGAATAGGAGGTCTTGATGTTTGGAAATAGAGAATATGCATTTCACTGCTGTTTGGAGAATAAAGATGTATTTCTATCCAACAAAAACAGCCAAGTGAGTGATGAGGAACAAGACAAAAAAAGAGTGTAAGTATTGCTCCATGGCCAAAATAGGAATTATTTTCTAGTTTCCAAGATAACAGCAAGACAGAGCAGGCAAAAACTACCATGGAATGTCTGCAGGGTCTATTAACATTTATTTTCACAAGGTTAGGCATCTTCACCCATGTTCAGATACATATAAAAAGGACCACTGCCAGTATGCTTTGCTTTATAAGTCATTTCCTGCAGAATCACGTGTTAGAAAGTTAATGATTCTTGGAAAATTCTTGAAAGAACAATACGTTAGAACCCATTCTTTCTTCACTTTCAATCTTTCAAATCCATTTTTGGCTCTTAGAGACACTAAAAGAGGATAACACTGTAGGGATGAAATACCGTCCCTCTTCTAATGCCTGTAGCAAAATACATTCCATGAGCTTCTGCAGAGGCAGGTTTCCTTTTGTGTGCATACCTGTAAATCATGAGATTCGTGTGCTCACAATAGTTTCAGTAACCAGGCAAATGGATAATGCCCAAATACAAATAGGAGAGACTGAGACACAGCTTTTTCAAATAATTGTGTAAATCTTTTTTGTTTGGACAGATAACAGTCTTTTGCTGAATTTAGGGGAGACGAGGCACTGAGGAGTATGAGGTCATTGAATGTTCACACAAGAGCAGAAGAAACTATGTACTGCTCATCTGGTTTTGTCTACTAAAGGTTACTTCATTTCAAAGTTTTAACCTTAGATTTGGTATTTTTTCAACAGTTTTAAGAATACTAATGTATATGTGATAAAAGAAAAGTAAATCAGCAAAGAGAAAATTCAAATGTACATACTCTTTTCACTGCATCTCCCTCTGGTATCCAGAAAATACATCTATTGGCTCATGTTAGGCTTGCTTTCTCTTAGTTTTTGATACTTTGTCATTTATGAGTGGTGACAGCACTGTAACTATAAAGAAAGCTTTTTGATGAACAAAGATGTTAGAAAGATCCCAACTTGGGAAATGTTTAAGCATTTGAAGAGAGGACAGGTACAGTACAAAAAAACCCAAGATTTTAGAAAGACATCTCTCTTTGTAGCACATAAGAATATGGATTTGCACATTCCTTTCTGCATGAATGTGTTATATCCCCTCCTCCGGTTTCTCCTCTAAAAAACCCTAAACTCTATTGCAAATTATTATCCACTGGCATGGGGCCTGGACTCCTTACAAGTTGGAAACCATTTTATATGCTGTAGATTCTTTTCAGTTTTAAAGCCCTGTATTGGCTTGTGAACAATGATGACATCAGCCCTCAAAATCCAACTTTAGCACTATTCCCTGTTCTGTCAGGCTTATAAAGCCAGTAGCATCTGTCTGTTCTTTCCAAATGGGATGTATTTGAACTGACATTTCTGATTAATGAGCTGACACTATAGTTTGTTTATTGTTGGTTTTACATTGTATTCCGTAAATGTGAGTAGATAATTTTAAGAAGTCGATTCTGCAATATGTAATAAAACATATTGCAATAAGGACATTTGAACAATACATAATATTTGAATATCTCTCTACATAAATCTGAAATGGAAATTAATATTTAAATTTCCTTATCAATGAAAACTTACACTGTTGTTTTGCAATAGTGATGTCAAGATAATTTTCCATACCTAATGTTGGCTGGTGTTAATTAGCCCCTAGTATCATAGCAGTGGTATCTGATTGTATCAAAACCAGGATTCACTCAGGACCTTGCAGAAACTCACTATTTGTGTACAGCATTATATGTACTTAATATTTATCTATCTCACTAATATGAGTTAACTGATATTATGAGATAATAAGGCTGACTTATTCAGCTGCATTCCACTCTAATTACTCTATAACTATTCAAGTGTAGGCTGTTATATGCTGCACAAAGGCATTTCTGAGCTCGTATCTCTCTTTTAATTGTGTAGATGACAGGTATGTGTTTAAGAAAGGGTGGAAGGTAATAAATTCAGTTAATAATAAGACAGGCAGGCTTTTTGTATTTGATGTTGTAGTTCAGAGTTGGAGGTGTTCGAAGGGAAAATCTAGGAAGCTGTGGTTGACAAAACCTCACTACTGTGCTGGGACTGTGATCCTTACAAGAGGTTAAGAGCAAACTTACTGTGGTGTATAAATGTCATACCCTTCTACAGCAGTTTTCCCTGCAGTGTACTGGGAACTGTTCATGAGGTAATTATTGCAGAAATCGTGTAAGGTAGATATGTACTGTGAATTCTATTGTATATGGTAGGCTAAGGAAAGGAAAAGTGGTTTTGTAAGGACTGAAATGGGAACCAAAGCATGGTAACTCTCAGGCCATAGAAAGCTGTGAGTGAACATCTTTGCAGACCTACTTAAACAAGAACTTCAGATTTTTAAATTTTTTTTTTAAGATGCTGGATTTTTTTAAGGGAGGAAATTATCAGAGCACCTTTGGAAGATTACTTCTGTATACACTTTAACGTGAACACAACCAAATTTATTCACCCATTTCTTTGTGGTCAAGGGAATTCTGATTAGTGAAAGTTTTCTAAGAACACTTAAGTATATCAAGAAATACAAGAGAAACATTTGCCAAAGAATAGGGTTGCCACTGCAGTTCGGTATTGATTTGTCTTACCCAGATTACCGTCAGTGGGTGTTCTCTAAATTGTTTCTGCTCTACAACCTACTTTCTTAAAAGAAATTAGGCCCATTGAAGCACATAAATGAGGTAGTTTATGGCTTTCCATAGGAGCTGAGCACAAAAGCAGGCTACTGGGTGCAGTTCCCTAGCATCCTGGTGTAGGGAGGTACTATACTGCATGAGCTCTTTCCTAAAGTTGCCCAGGGCAGTAGTAAAATGGTGGTTCTTGGCAGAGACATGCAGTTCCCATCATTTGGAGCTGTGGGATTTAAGTTGTTAGAAAACCTGTCCATTATTGTTTTGTCTTACAGAGTAATGCAGCAGAAAGGTGGAATAAAATGTGCGTACAGCCACATTGGTGTTTATGCTGTCTTCTGAGTAATTGCCATATAATGTTGGCTCTTTTTTTTTTTTCTTTTATTGGGGTGAGCAGTTCCTGTAACCTTATAATTCTGAATTGGCAATAATCCAAATTTTTATCATTCTGAGTAGCTTTTATAAGGTTAAATTGGATGAGCTGATCACAGCCTAGAAAATAAAGTACATTTAATCAATAGCGAAGGCCAAAATGAAGTCTAAAAGAAGGAACTTACAGAAGAAACATTACCATTAAATCTGAGCAATGGAAGATAACAAGGTCATGCGTTTTGAGGCCGCACCTTGAACATTGTGTTCAGTTTTGGGCCCCTCACCACAAGAAAGACATTGAGGTGCTGGAGCAGGTCCAGAGAAGGGCAAGGAAGCTGGTGAAGGGTCTGGAGCACAGGTCTGATGAGGAGTGGCTGAGGGAGCTGGAGTTGTTTAGTCTAGAGAAGAGGAGGCTGAGAGGAGACCTTATCACTCTCTACAACTACCTGAAGGGAGGTTGTNACTTGACGATTCTTGAGGTCTTTTTCAACCTTAATAATTCTATGATTCTATGTTGTTCTCAGTAGACCATCAGCTGTCATTGCATACACCATACTGTGCTTTTCAGTGATGAAACAACCAGGTCAGACAGTTGTTCAAATAAAGTTGGGAGAAAAATACCAGAGAAGAATTAGAGCAATCATATTTAAACATCATATTTTCTTTAATATTCTTACTTATTTTTCAAAATACTGGAGGCAGCTCATTAATTTTTTTTCTTCCTAAGTCATCATTGTTTCTTTATTCCTTCATAAGGATTCATAATAGTTTTTTGTTGTTTATCTTCAGCAATGTATTGTGATTCCAAGAAGAGATGGTAACAATAGGAGGAAGGGAATGAATAATAGGAGAGACGGGCTACTGGAAACAAAGATACTGTGGTTGTCTAATTGTCCCCATTTCTAACTATGGGGCAGATACAGAAAAATTGTAGACAATATTCTTGACACTTAGTGAAGTTTAGTGTCTGAATCCATATTTAAACTGCCAGCTATCTCAGATATTACATGTCAGTGGCTGAAAACCACTAATTGAACCACTAGTTCAAAATTGCTCTGTTCCCTGTAAATCTTACCAGAATTAGTAGGAGGCATGGTGAGGCACCTCCTTGTAAACTCATACACCTCACTGGCAAACAACTTTCGGATGTTCACCCCATGTTTTTTTCTGTTTTCCATGTCTGTACAATGTAGGCTTTTCACATCCAGAATTTTGCATCACAGAAGAGTGATGCAGGTTCAGATTCACAGATTAAATCAGGTTCAGATTACTTTAAAGAAACCAGACTCAACCGTCTTTTTTTTCCAGCCTGCACCAACCAATCTGCGTTTGCATGTTGCATTGTACAGTGATAATTAAATAGTGTAGAAGGGGACAGACAAATCATAAATACAGGAGCAGTTTTTAAAATTTCTTTTCTTCTTTACTTTTATGTGAAATGTGGAAAGCAAAGAGTCTGATGAGCACTCACCACTACAGGTCTTAGGGCCCAAGAACAACCAAATGATCAATTCATAGAATCAGAGAATGGCCTCGGTTGAAAAAGACCTTAAAGATCATCTAGTTCCAACCCCCCTGCTGTGGGCAGGGTTGCCAACCACTAGAGGAGGCTGCCCAGGGCCCCATCCAGCCTGGCCTTGAACCCCTCCAGGGATGGGGCATCCACAGCTTCTCTGGGCAACCTGTTCCAGTGCCTCACCACCCTCTGAGTGAAAAATTTCCTCCTAATATCTAACCTAAATCTTCCCTCTCTTAGTTTAAAACCATTCCCCCCTCATTCATGCCTAACTTTGTTAATGAAAATGGTCTTATGGACTTCTTATGTGATTATTCTTAATTATGTGCTTAGTGATATACTTCTAAGCATAAATTCATGATGGAGACAAGATTGAAATCTACAATACTTGCAGAATTTTGCTTAAAACCCCCTAAACTTATAAGTCATCTAAGGTGAACAACAAGTTATGTTTTTCCTTGATATTACACATAAACGGGAGTATAGATACAATATTGTATTTCTGTTAAGACAGTACAAAAATGTGGAGTTTCAACATAGCACCTGCACATGGGTGGAGGGACAGCAGAAGAGGGAAGGCTATGTGACCCTGGAGAACTTCTAAACCTCTTGAATACCGGACTGTTTTTTACTTCAAAGGTATAACTATTTTATATGTCTAAAAAAGTATGATTTGGAGTATGATCTGGATTCCCTTTAGATGTTTTAAAATTTGTCTAGTTCTAATTGATTTTAATGTTTATTAAATATTATGTGAACTTATATAAAATTTCATTCTATGATTCTATGAAAATATTATCTTTAATCTTCACAAAAATAAAGAGAAACACAAGTTTTTAGCAATATTTTGCAAAAAAAAAAAAAGATAAAAAGGCAAAAACCACAATGAAGGAGACCATTCTTCATTTTTCTTTGGAAATTAAAACAATTTGTCGAGTTAACACATGCCATTTTCAGCTGTAGTGTTTAGTGGGTTGGAGGCAAAAAACATACAGAGTTTGAGAGATGCTGTAGATGTAGAGTGTGCTGGAAAACGTAAATCCTGAAACATAAGAGGTCCTAATGTTTTGTGCAGACCTCTTCCTTTGTTCTCATCTCTCTGACTGCATTCCTGGTTTACATTTCACTGGTCTTTTTGTTTCCGTACTTCCTTTTGAACCATTTGTCATAAGCCATCTCTTTTTTTTACAGAGTTGCTTAAATGCTGTCTTGCAGCTTGCTTGCAGTTGATCCTGAACATTGACTCTGTATTTTCATGTGATAAAAGACTTAACCCTTTCCCTTCTTTGGCAGATTCTTGTGTGCTTAAAACTTCTGTTGGAAGAACCTTTTTGGCCTGAACCTGACTGACTTTTTTCCATCCCAGCACTGTTGAGAAATATCACTTTCTTGTATCCTCCCCACAAAATCATTGTGCACGGGAAGTTGGCAGTTGATCCTCATTTCCTTCCTTCAATTTCAAGCTGTTTAAGAGGACTTACGAGTCAGCATCTCATTTAGTCATATGTCATTATCTGCATGCTCATCTTTAGCCCTTTGTGTTTTCAGTATCGTTGCCCTACAGGTCGGCTGATTGCGTGTCTCTGCAGGATCTCGCCCAGAGAGAGACGGTAAACCCAGGGAGCACTAATTGGCATTGTAATGTCCTGGCTAACCTGGCTTTGCTTCACATCCTAACGGTGCATTTCTCTGATTTTAGCCACTTCTTGTCTCAGCAGCTGTGTCATCTTCCTGGGTGACCCACAATAAATGTAAAATTTTTAATGTATTCTGCCTTGGTAAGGAATTCCTTTTGAAATCCATTAGAAGCATAAATCAAAGGTGTATTACACAGATGGAAAAAATGGGAAAACTTAATGCACTCCTCAGTTTTTCCACTTTCACATCACTTCCAGTACCTCAGTGAAAAGGCACTTGGGCTTGTATCGTCACTGCCAGCAAGAGCAGCAGTGCTGCATTCCCGCAGTGGGAGCACATCGCGCTCCTAACACCCTTCTGTGACATTATTTCAGGCTGACTCAGGGGGACAGATGTCTCCTACTAAATCAACACAACTGTCTCAAGCATCTGTGTTTTCCTTTGGAGACTAAACATTTCGGTGTTCAACAGGCCTGATCCTGCTTAAAATGGTGAATGTTTTCCTTTGATCTGCTTAGCAAGCAGATCCCACAAGGCAGACTTACAGTCCATTCACCCTTGTTCTGAAGGCCCTGGGATAATGACTAATAGAATCAGTCAGCCCCAAGATATTAATCCTTGTCCTCCCTAAATTACTGCATGCTAATCCTTTGGGTACTGCCTTAAGAGTGGTGTTCCCCAGACTTTTCTTATTACTTCGTTTGATGACATTCAGCATGTTCCTGGCATCTTTCCTTTCTTCCTATGGCTCTTAGATTTCTACACCTTTTTGCAAGGCCCGGGCCACCACTCACTCTCTTTAGGTTTAGAGTTCAAAACCAACACATTTGGTAGCTCTGTTTCCTTTGCCCCTGGTACCTTTCTCACTACAATAAAGACTGGGTCCTGAAATTAGTTTTTCTCCATGTAACACCCCAGCCTGCTCATACTTGCATTTAGTGAAGGCTCTGCAACCACTCCATTAGCTGCACGCCCTGTCCCAGCCTTGGTTTCCACTCTCCTCCTTGTCCTCCAACATTTTCAACTTTTTTCTCTTTTGTTGCTTTTGTCCATATTACCTTTATATGTCTACCTGTCTGTATTAATCTGTTTCTTCGCATGCCAATGCAACACGGGCAGGAGTTGGTACCTCTTGTATTCTGGCTATTTGCTTTCACAACTCATGAAGTCTTAACACTAGTTTTAACAGGAGCCTCTCTGCTCTCACGGTCTTTGGTAACAGACAGTGGAAATCTCTGTCATTCTTTCAGCTCACTGGGACAGGCCCACCTTTTATAGGTTGTCCTTCTGCTGTTCAAGCAACATTCATTCAAACCAGCTACAAATCTGCACTCTCATACATGGGACTGAAATCACAGGCTCTGTACAACTCCATGTAGGAGGAGGCATGGGATCCTATCTGCTGTCCAGCAGAGGTTGCTCAGAGCACATTAGTTGAGTGTTCTACACTCTACAGCTTTTTGTTTCTTACTAAGTCAAGTCTGGGGTTTTTTAATTGCTCCAGCATCCTGTTTCTCCCCTCATGCTGGGTGTTTTCTCTGATGCCTCACCTCTCTGGAACAATGACGGAGTCAGCAAGGGAAGCTGGAGACGGGATTGTCCCAGGAACCTGTCCCTGGGGTGGGTGAGATTGCAGCCCTTGCTGCATTTGGAAATTGCAAAGCTCTCCTTGAATTAATTTCCCATCATTGTGGACTATATATATCCACATGCATGACCACAGATGGAAAAAAATAATATTCCCCTACAATCTAGGAAGAAAGGAAGAAATAGATCATTATTGTTTTCCCTCCTTAAATACCCTTGAGGTCATCAGAGTACTGCTGAAGGCATCAATGCGGTGTTGAGTTTGGAAAAGAATGTAGAAAGTTAAGAAATATTTTGGAAAGTTCCAAAGGAAGCCATGCTTCAGGTTTGGATTCAGACCTAAATGTCTTCAAATTTCATTCATAATAAGGTCTTTACGAGGGCTGAAGTAATGGTCTTGATTATGTTTCTCCCATATTGGCATGTCTGGATATTCTTTAGGTGATCCAAAGTTTGCTGTATGACTCTGTGGAGGCCTTATTTGCCTCCTTGTGCTGCCTTGTGCAGTAATGGGTGAAGCCTGCTGCTGCACTGCTGTTGTGGTTCTGTATTTGTGTGTGGTTCATTTTTTCCTGCCAGACTGTTTATTCAGAGAACACTAACTCTTAATCCTGCGTCACATCCATATGATTTCAGAACAACTCTCCTAAGAGGAGGGAGAGACTTCTGGATCTAGGTGGGGTAGTTTTATATATTATAACTGCAAATCCTCATCTGTCTACTTCCCTTAAAATTCAAATGAATGCCATGTTATGATAAGAGGAGTGAGGGAGGTAAGGATACAGACAACATTTTCCCTGGACTGAGGGTGGGAAGTGCTGCTGGTTTCATCAAGCATCCTCATTTCCTTACGTGCCCTTAGGTCAGAATTCCTTTGGGAGTAGGAAAGTTGGTAGAAAAGGGACACAGTTGTAATATCCCATGAAGTGACGGGGTTTGAGGGAACTAAGTAGCTCAAGTTGATCCTATTCAATGGCTTTAGGGAGAGTGACTCTTGCACTCTTTTAATGGTGCCATTGTGCTGAGTATGTCCCTTCCAAAGCGCGATCTTGATATGTAATGATGCCTGAATGTTAAGCAGACATGCAGCATGAATTTCTCCTTTGCAAGTCTCATGTATTTGGCACTGAGATGGGATTTAGTCCTTAGAGAATCCATAACTTTTTTCTGTTCAGTCAGGAGAATAGTTTGGTTAAACGGCAAATAGAACTTCTCAGGTTTGCATGTGTGTGGTGGTGACATTATAAAAACATGAAAAACCCTAGTGCAGTTTCAATATTACTGAGACATTAGCAACAGACTGTTTTGTCTTTGTGGTTTGGAATTGGAATTTATCCAGTTGTTGCCGGAAGGCTAAATTTAATTTGTACTGTGTTTGCATAAATAGCTTATTTGTAAAAATCACATTTTACTTGAACAATTCTAAATGATGCATTTATCATAGGGAGAAAAATGATCTATTGTTCTCTTTAAATAAAATGGTACTGCCCTTCCAAATATCCAATTGACAGAAGCATGAAAAATCACTGCATACTTATATGTTGCTTATCTCATCCCCAGAATCAGCTTTCATATGCTCATATCCCTTAGGTTTGTAAAATTCAAAAGATTCTTTGAATTACTCTCTTAATTATGATGTCGGCATTATAATTACTTGCTAAATAAGATTCTTTAACAATGATGTCCTTGTTATCGGAGCAGTTGCATTTCTTTGCCTGGTATGAATAGCTGCATGCTCTGAATGGGGCGGCAGCAGTTGTCGTGGGAGCCTGACTCTGGCTGAAGGAGGGATCGATTGCTCAGAGAAGGTTGTTTAGAGCCCTATACCAAATCACTTTTACCTATCTCCACCCCACTGGCAAGTGAAGATTAAGGAAAATACAGAACCTCCACCTATAAGGACTCAAACAGCAGTAGGCAGTTTCCCCTCCAATTTGCATCTCATTCATGTGTTGGAGGGAAAAAATGTTTGGGGTTTTTTGGTCCTTAAACCCCTTTTAGCACATTTTCACATTCTGTGTGCTTTAAGGTCAGATGTAGAATAATAAAGAGAGATGTGATTGGAGAGGACTTTTTAATCATACCATGGTTTATCTTTTATGCTTTTTAAAGGTGTGGTTGATAATCAAGATTAATACAGTATTTCTAAGTTCTGCCTGAAGGATTCCGTGTCTCTGTAGTAAGTGTGAAACCAACAAAGAAGTGTAATGACTACTGCTAACTCCAGCCAAGAGTTGTATAATTTCTTAGGAAGAATGTGTATTGTGCTATTTCTTGTTAGATATAGTTGCTAGATATGTATTTGAATTTATGTGGCTCAACTCTCTGCCATTAACTCTTCTATTAGAAGAACATTCTCCATTTCTTTGACACACCACCATATGTAGTGCATCTGAACCGAGTCCAGCGAGGGTCCTGAGAATATTGCATGTTAAATATTGATAGAGCATATTGTTTCCTAGCAAATGTGCCTTGCCTTCATTGGTTTTCAGTGCCTCCTCTTTTTTCTTCTCTTCTCTTCTCTTCTCTTCTCTTCTCTTCTCTTCTCTTCTCTTCTCTTCTCTTCTCCTCTCCTCTCCTCTCCTCTCCTCTCCTCTCCTCTCCTCTCCTCTCCTCTCCTCTCCTCTCCTCTCTTCCTTTGCTCAGGATACTTCCAGTAAGTACAGGTTATTCTCTTTTAATTTCTATTGTTCTCCTTTTTCTTTTCCTGTTAACAATTATCTCTCCCCCTTCCCTTCTTTTCTCTCTTTGATCCACAGGTTTTGCAGTGCATGTTGATCTCCCTTCATTCAGAACTTGACATTCAAAGGTACTTGATGAAAATTGAATCCTCTCAGAGAGTTAGTACTGTACTTTCTTTTTTCTGCACTCTGCTGTGGATTGGGTTTGAACCGTTTAACCGTGTGTCTTGCTTCAAAACTAGCATTCTGAAATAAATATGGATCTGCATGCTTTTTCCCTCTATTTCACAGCAGAGAAGTGTCATTCATGTAGATTAATTGCATAAGGGAGTGTGATGCATGTGCCGCCTTTGACAATTTTTTAGTTCTGACTTTTCCTTTAATGGCATGATAGACATGAACTTGACGTTCTTGTCTTAAATGCATTGAAATCCACCAAAATTCAGTGGAAGATCCTGAATAAATAAGTGATCCCTACCAGCTGTCCTAATTCTAACTTTATTTATGTATTTATTCTAACTTTATTTATGTATTTATATATACTTGGAACTGGCTTAAGGGGTAAAAGTCTTGCTGCAAAAGTAGGGACAGCACTATGGGCACAGGAGTAAATATTTTTGTATTTGACATGCAAAAAAGCTTTGTTCTGCAACTTGCAAAATGATCTTACATGTCCACCGTGCACCTGTGAGGTCACCTGTATCTCACCTTTCTTCCTGCTGAGCTCCTCTTCCATTTCCCTGTGGCTTGTGACACCATATAGAATGGGTGTCTACTACAGTTCCTTTTTTTTCCCCACACAGGCAGTGCATGTGCCTGTGCCTTTTAGATATGTACATAAAAGGTGCCTGTGCATGGTTTCTACTGCACCCAAAAGCACAGTCACAAAAGCACCAAGATAACACAGGCTGCAGGCAAGGAATGAGGCCTTGGAGCATGCAGAGCACACAGCGGCTTATTTGCACTTGATTTGTCCCATCCCGACTTGTTTTGTTTCCACTTACAGGATTTAAGTAGGCCAATAAACATGCAGACCACAGAGAAAAGTGGGAGAGGCAGAGGTGTGGAGAACAGTAAGGCTTCTTCCTTCTTTGCCAAGAAGGTGGCCTCGAGGGAGGGAAAAAGAAGTGAAAGGGCAAGATGACAGGTTGGAGAAGCTCCTCTCTTCCAGAGCATCTCTCTTGCAGCAGCCCCTAACTCTCCCCAGGTGCCAGAGCAACAGCTGTGATAAGCGCTTCATCACACGTTTACTTCCATGAGTAGAGGCTAAAAATAAGTTGCTGGTGTGGGTGTGCTGCCGCTGGAAGCAGCTCTGCCTCCTGCTTGCTTTTCCCGGGCGTTTGTTGTTGCTGGGGTCTGGCAGCACCCACTGGCTGCCGGGGCTGGCCCACACATGGGGCAGCTCACACCCTGCCCCAAAGACCTCACTCCCACTCTCCCTCCAGCCTTCATGCTGATGGCTCTTTTTTCAGTTATTTTTAAAATAGTATGTTAATTAAGAACTCCTTCTTAGCTTGTAGAAACACAGAAAAACAGGTTTTTCCACGACTGGTGCGTGGTGTTCATTTGCTTTGGGAAACAGGCACCACATAAACAGACCCTCCTTCTGTTTTCCTTAGGGACATGTGTGGGAGAACAGGGATGGGTAGATAATAATTTTCTTGAATCAGAACACACTATCCCCTAGGTACATTTAGGCATCTGGTATATATTCTTTTTTTTTTTTTTCCCTCCTTCCTTTTTGCATGTGCAGTTAAGCATGTAAGGATCTTTCCCCTTTAATCAGCATAATGACAGTTTTTGTTTAAATCATCCCTTTTAATCTTCAGAGTTCTCATGACGGTTTTGGGGATTGTGTAGGTAGGAGTTACCTCACCCACTGCTGATGAAACACAGCCATCTCCCAGCTGGAACAAGGGGTCATGCTGGCTCATGAATACTTCACAGTAGGGTTTTTAGGAGGGAAGAGAGAAATAGCTTCCAACTGAAACTGCCATAAGATTTTAATTAAGACAAATGTTGATGTCCAGACTGGAATTTATGGATAACTTATTTAAACAAAGTAATAAAAAAAACTGAGGCTATGATGCAAGAATATGACAGAGACTGTGAAAGAACAAATTTTGCTGTGAGCAAAATTGATGAAGCCATAGAAAGCCTTTGCGGGGAAAAATAGTGAGATGATCAATCACTTCTTAAATTTGGCTATTACATATAAGTAAATACTTCATGTCACAAAGCATTAGAATAAAACAGAGAGTTATAGGATTTTCTTTTAAAATGAAAGATTTATTTCATTCAGTGTGATTTTTGCTTATTACTAATGGGTGACTATTAGTTTTGTCTATCATTTTGCTTCAGTTTCTACCCTAAAATCTCAAGCTGGCATTTGTGGAAGGAGAAAGCTTTGGATTTGGACAGAAACATACTGAGAAATATTTTTACACTTTAACGTGGATGGTTTGGGTTTTTCCGATAATTCTTGTGTTCCAAAGAGATGCCACAGCATGTTGCATGTTTCAGTCTGGACTTGTCTGGACCAATTAAGCTGCTCTTACATGGGCTGCTGAGTTCCTTAGGGCAACATTTTCAAATGCAAGTTCCTCCAATTAAACATCTGAGTAAGAGGTCTGGCAGCGTAAGTGCTGAGCACCTACAGCTTTTATTGCTTCTAATTAATATCTTTACTGTAAACACACAGCTTTCCTGAAAAACAGGCTTCAATTTATCTAGGCGCTTACAGTTAGAAACAAAAGTTTGAAAATGTTGCTTCATGTCAGTAATTTATAAAAGAGTTTAATGAAAAACTTTCTCTGCTAACTCTGGGGATCACCCTGCTGAAAAGCAAGCCATGGTCCCGTAAAGGGTGAGCAGGAGTCGGCAGCCTGTGGATGTCCTGCTCAGTGATTCACAGCACTGAGGATTAAAAGAAATGGGTTTTGGCAGCTTGCCGCAGCAGGGAGCGTGCAGCTGGCCACCAACAGGAGCTAGCAAGGCTCCTGGGAAAATGTACAGATTTTTAGGATAATTTGAATATCATTCCAACCTAAAAATACCGCAGATTAAATTGACATGTCATTAGATGTGCTTTTTTCAGCAGGGTGAAAGAAAATGGAGTAAGCATCAGTCAATACAAACATCCTGTCATAAGCAGAGAGGAGTTTTGCCTCCATATAAATTAATAGAATTGAGTAAAATAACCACTTGAGATGGTGTCTGACCCCACCATAGCGATGGGCTCTGGTTATCATGTGCCTGTGACTGGGTGTTACCAGGTTTTGATGCACCACCTTCCTGAGGCAGCTGGTGCCATTGGCTGAGTTGTCTTCCCCTCCTTCTTGTTCATGCTGAGAGGGAAGAGGAATGATTTCTTTTACCTTACTTGAGAAAATTCTTCTGGATCTGCTTTCTGTCTTCCTCAGAGCATGAAAAGTTCCGCACCGGGGCTGTAGCTCAGGTTCACGTACGCTGAACTTGTTGCGTTGCTGAGTTTCAGCGCTGCAGGCAGCCTCAGCAGGGCTGTTGTTTGTGCTCGGCTTGTGTTACTCCTGTGGTGAGGATGGTGGGCTCAAGCTTTCCTCGGGACTGAAGTGCTGCAGCCAAGGGGGAGCCTGGGCAGCATCCAGCACAGAACATGCCTCAGGGTCAGGGAGGCTTGCAGGGAGGCTTGCAGGAGAGCGGAGTACCTCAGTTCGGTGCTTGGGCTGGTGGGCAGCCGTGGCTCAGGCACTGTGTCTCTCCTTACTGAGGAGGAAAGACTTCAGGACAGTTGTACCACGGAAATTAATATTGCCACCAAACTGAGAGTGCTTGTGAGCAAGGACCAGCTGTCATTGATTCAACAGGAAACAGTGAAATATTTGTGTTCAAAATACAGAAATAAAAGCCAGAGACATCTGCTAGCCCATGAGCAGGCAACAGAGAATATTATAAATAACTCCCACAGAGTCTGCACGGTGTCGAGCAGGGAGTTCCCCTCCTGCTCTCTTCAGCTCTTGAGAACACAGCTGCAGGTGTGTGCCTGCTCCTGGTGTGGTACCATCTCCAATTGATGGTGTCTGAAAGGAACATACCATCGATTTTTCCATCTCTTAATGGTGAAATAACACACAGAGAAAAGTGAGCTGGTCATGAAAGCTGGTTTTATGTTGCATTCAGCTGCTGAATCACCTGCCCGCCCCCAGTTCCCCCAGTGAGAGAGAGTATCCCAATGCATCCATCGCATAGTTGTAGTATGATCTTTTGTTTCTATAGACCTGTGTAAGCATTTAACTTTTCTGAGAAAGTGCTATGGAAAACATTGTTACAATAAATGCTTAAAAATAAGAACATGTGGGCAGTAGTCACTTTCTCTCCAACAGCAATATGTCACTAATAGCATGTCCGGACAAGTAAAACCCTGTAGTTGTGATAATACGGGACCCCAAAGACTCTGTATCATTGGAAAAAAGCAGATCCTTCCTTCAGACAACCATGATTTTGATCTGACACAAGTGTGATGAAGAAATATTATCGTTGCAGTAATAAGAGCTCATGTACTGTGCCAATATTTCAGAGTTAACAAACATACATTAAATACAGCCTGTTTATGTGCGTATTGCAGCGTGTCACATATCCAGTAGCCATCTATGGCACAAGTCACAGGGCAAATAGTTTACTTAAAGGTCAAGAAAAGCAGGTTTCCATTTTTCATTTAATTTTTCTTCTTTATTTGAAATGTCAGGAAGACACTCAAATGTTTTGGGTTTTTTTTGCCTATGCTAAGCTAAGTGTGTTCTTTAGAGCACGTGATTGGAAGGAGTTATTTTACTAGCACTGTATTCTTTTTGATGTCTTTGTTTACCATTTGTACACTGCCAGGAGTGCTAGTAACTTCGAAGATGTGTGTGATAAGTTTCTTCTCCTGAAGAGATAAGATTTTGACAAGATAAAGGCTAAGGAAGTTCTTGGAGACAGGAAATAAAAAGTGTGAATTGATCAAGAGGTGAAATTAAATCCTTCTTCAGGTCATGGGATTTTTTTCTTAGTTCTTTTTGTCTGTTACAATGTGTGAAGTAAATTTGCAGGAGAGATTTTTGAAAAGGAAAAGAAAGAAAAAGGTTTCAGTTATATAGATTGGCATGGAGAATAACTGGAAATGATCATGGAAGGATGTTATGAAGAGTCATAAAACTGGGTAGAACAAAAGGATGAGAGGAATATTGGGGGCAAACGTGAGCAGAGGACCAGAGGCAGAAGCATGCATGGCACTTGAGGGACATCTCTGGTGCCCCATGACTGCTCATTACATTGGTATCTCTGCAGTATTTAATTTTTCCTTATTCAGGTGCCTTCTGATTTCACTCCTAATTATTTGAAGTTTTATTATATTCAAAGAACCGTGCACTTTTTTGCTTTTTTTTTTTTCCTGAGTCAGTGAAAAAACTAAAAGCAGGTATATTAAAAGTGAAAGCTTTGGACAAGCTGTAACAAATAGACATCAGTCATGAGACCTGATTAACCACAGTTTTAATTATTGATCAAATCCCAAGAGTAGTTGGAAGTTACTGGATCTTCTGTAACTGCTGCCTCCATGTGTTGTACTTAAATATATACCCTGGAAAGGTTACAGGGACCTATATCTTTGTAAATAAAATAGTATATCCTAAATAAAACGGTAATCTCAAAGCACTGTGTAATTATATGTAAGTTTTCACCAGAATTGTTCAGCCTTATTTTGGCCTTTGCTTTCTGCTGAGCTTCTTACCTAGAACTAGCATAGGCAGGATCTTTTG
>VZTO01019641.1:100614-111881 GCA_013400615.1 Syrrhaptes paradoxus
ACAGAATCACAGAATGTTAGGGATTGGAAGGGACCTCAAAAGATCATCCAGTCCAATCCCCCTGCCGGAGCAGGAACACCTAGATCAGATCGCACAGGAACGCATCCAGGCGGGCTTTGAATGTCTCCAGAGAAGGAGACTCCACAACCTCTCTGGGCAGCCTGTTCCAGTGCTCTGTCACCCTCACTGGAAAGAAGTTTTTTCTCATATTCAGGTGGAACCTCCTATGTTCCGGCTTGAACCCATTGCCCGTTGTCCATTGCTGTATGTTAAAAGAATAGCCGCTGAGGTTGGCTCCATCTGCGCGTTGACAGGACACGCTGGGCAACTGCATAGCTAGAGTTGTGTCTATTGCTTGTGGTAATGGCATATCCCCTTACTGCTTAAGTATGCACCTGTTCACGTCTGTCGCTAAACTATATACACGCAGTTACGTGTCTCGAATGACATCTGGGAATTCAAATGAGAGAGAAAGAAAAATAAGCCAAAGCAAAGCAGAATAAACTTGTTTCATACTATATTTTTTTCCTCAAAGAAAGAAAAGCAATCCCTATTGGTTTTGTTCGGGTTTGTTGCATCTTGTTTTATTTTTAGTTATGGTTTTCTAGAAAGTGAGAATGATGTGCCTTCTAGCTCTTTGTTAATGGATACATATAGATAAGTCATTAATCAGTACAAGGAACTACAAAGCTGTAATGACTTGGCTTGGTAGTACTCCTGTAATATGCCTCTGTAAATAAAATACTTCAGCAGTGAAGGTTCTCAAGCCATTTTGGAAAGTTGGACAAACAAGTACTGACTAATCAAATTCTTTCTCTGTGTTTGCAGGTCACTTGTCACCTCTGTAAATTTTCAGGCACAAGTCCCTGTATTTACAATCTGCAGACTAGTGCTGACCATGTCAGAGGCACTTCAAAGCATACTTTAGTTGGCTGAGAACAAATGTTGCTGCTTTTAAATCCTGCAAAAATTCAATGCTGTTAAACAATTTCACTGCAGGACATTGGATAATACCTAATATTTTAATATTAGCATTTCAAAGGTGAAAAGTTCTGGAGGATTTAGCTTTCTTGTGAGGTTCTTCTAATTTATTGTAGTTTATGAGCAACTGTACAACTTGGCAACAACAGGCCTGTATAGTCAGCTAATGAAAATCTACTAAATGTTAAAGTTCTTCATACGTTCAAGGTCACATAGGGAATATGATGTGATCTGTGTTATTGCTGAAACAAGCTCACCTCATTTCACGTGAGAAACCACTGAAGGAACCAGATGTCAGCAAGATAACTCATCCTGGCTTTCCAGAAAGAAGCACAATCTTTTCTGGATCTTGACAGCATCATCAAACCTAGAGTTGAAGTTCATTTTTATACAGGGTTTTTTTCATGTACTAGCATCTGACCTGAAATGATAGGGAAGAGGAAAGCATATATGTTTTATGACATCTTGTGCCTGGTGCTGATTATAGGCCTCTATAAAGTTCATGTTTACATACTGGTTTTGGGACAGAGTAAGCTTGCTTTGCTTTGAATTTCTGCTTGTACAGTGTCTGTTCTAGTTTGTTGTGATATAGAGTTTGACGGATAGACTGGAAAAAAAAAAATTATTCTTCCAAAGTAAAAGTAACATGTGGTTGACAGAGTTTCATCGAACGGTATTGAGTCTATTTCTTAAAGCAATCCCTCTTTGTAGAAAGCACTTACAATGTCACTTATGGTGAGCAAAAAAATGTTCAGGACATTCTATCTTCTATTGAGTGTGGTTTTGTTAGGTAGATCTTAAAATGAAGAGTCAGTAGAAGTGTGTAAATGAAGCTATCTCTCTCCCATCCTGAGAGAGCTGGCTTTTTCCAGATACTGTGTTCAGCTGTTTACTAGTATGATTGCGCAGTAAAAATCATTTGATCAGTTAGTGAAGACATTTCTGATTTATGCTGATGCAACAAAAAGAAAAATAATTGTTAGTTATTTCATCTAGAATGTTGGATGGCTGTTTTGGCCTTGCTGTATGACTTGTACCTTTCATAGACAGCACAGCAGAGTATACTGAGATAGTTTAAAACTACATTACAGCAATTATTTTCAGAGGATTTTTCTTAGTAGACTTGTCAACAGAAACGTGTGTGTGGACATACCTGTGCTATGGTGGTTGGTTGAGCAGCAAGGAATGGCATTACCATACATCTCCTCAGCACGTCTTCTCCTCAGGGCCTTGTTAGCAACAAAATTTGCAATGTGGATGTCTAACCATAAAAACCATAGCAGAATACCCAAGGATGCTGTTTTCCTAAATAACCTACACAGAAGTGACCTTCAGCATACCAGTATTTGAAGAAGTTTGGATTTCTTTCTTCTTCCTATCCTTGTTTTCCACCCCCCCCGCCCATATTCCAGTTTCAGTAGGCCAATAATTAAACACTCTCTTTTGCAGACAAGAAGCCCAAAGCTGTCCCAGAGCCCACAGTCAAATTTGGGTGAGCAGACAGAACACCTCTCTGAAGCGTCTGCAGATTCCTTAGAGGCCATGTCGGAGGGTGATTCACCAACCCCCTTTTCCAGGGGCAGCCGTACGCGGGCAAGCCTTCCTGTGGTGCGCTCGGCAAACCAAACGAAGGAAAGATCACTGGGTAAGACTCTGCTTCACTCCTCTCTGCTCTTAGCCTGTGTTTTCCCTTTGTGCATTTAAAATAGTTTTTAAATAGTTTGGGGTTAAAAAAGTAAAGACTACAGTAGCACGTTAATTTTAATGTCAGGTTGTTCCTTGGGGAACTGGTGAAATTATTTTTGTAATATCTGAAAGTGTGCTGGGAACATGGTAGACAAGGAGAAAGATGCAGACCCTGAGATGTAATGCTGACCAACAGTTAAACTCCAATATTGCTAATACTTTCTGCCAAGCCTGCACACTATGTGGCAGTGAACATAGTACAAGATTGCACCCTCATTTTCAGACAAGGAGACACCAGGGTTTGTCATCTCTTCAAAGCCAGACCTAGTTGGAAGAAACCTAGAGACATTATTTCCTGACAGATCCAGCTCTTAGTGAAAAGACTTGGTATGTGTGTGGTGGTAGCTTTCCAGGCAGAGGACCTGAACGGGTATGTTGACAGAGATGCCCTTTACTTTGGGACAGTGCCCTTCCATTTGCCTGGCAATATGGGTGATAGATTAGTACAGGTGGACTACTCTGCTTCCTGCATTCTTCCCATACCTCAGGGTTGAATTAAGCCCGGCTGTGAACCAGAGCTCCTTTTATAAGAATGGATTTTATCCCAGAGACTCTGCTCTCAGCTGATGGATAGTGCGAATAAAGGCTGTTTTTTTTGAGGGAGGACACCAGAGGGCAGTTAAACTGCTTCAAGAAGGTGGTATTAACTCGTATGCGGATTGCTGAGGAAGGCATGTTTTTGCTCAGAGGTAGTGAACTGAAATGCTGCTTTTCTAGAGACTCATCTCCCAACGTACAGAGTGACATAAACCAAAGTCTGGGCTGTAAATCATACCGTGCTTGTAAGCTTATCATGATGGTTTAGTCATTACTCAACAATCTAAGACAGTTTCTGTCAAGAGTATTATGATATCTGACAAACACAACAAAAGAGAAGAAAACGGGGCTGGAACAGGTCCCTGCAACCCCCAGAGTTTCCAAGTGCAGAGCAGTGGGGCTAGGGACAAAGGGCTGATCCCTGCCCATGTCAGCTCGTGGGGTGGCACTGCTGCCCTCCCAAAGCTTGTTGGGCCACCAATACATCAAGCTCTTTGGGGAGAAATTTTAAAGACTCCAACCTGGACAAGACACTTGGGTTTAGAGATGTTTTCAGAACAAGCATGTAACACATGTATGTTTACTGTACAGGCAGAGGATTCATCTCTGCCTGTATGTCACTGCTGGCTAGGGCGTCCTCCGAGTGGATTGCTTCACCCTGAGATTTTCTGGAAAACATATTGCTTCAATGGGATGTCAAGTGGATTGGGCTTTTGTGGGTCCCCAAGTGACTTGCAGTCCAGCCTCACCGCGTGGGTTTTTGCTGGCATTCAGCGATTACCCCAGGCCACGTAGGGTATTCCCGCTCTGAACTTCTGTTTTAGATGTGAGCTGAGAGTTGATAAACAGCTTTCAGGAAGTTTTGTGTTGACATCAAAGAGGATGGCCTACTAAGGACCAGTGCTTTGTGCACTTTCTTCCCTGAAAGCTGAGCTAGAAACAGCTTTCTCATTGTTCGTGTACATCTGAAAAGAATATAACAGCCCCGTTTCTGGAAAAGACTTAAGTGCTCATCACTACAAATAAACCTGGTAGGTTATGAGAAGGGCCATGCTGGATTAGACCAGGAGTCCGCCCGGCCCTCTGTTTTGTCCCCGGTAAGAACCATAGGCAAGAGTAAGAACGGGGGAAGTATGCCTTTGTGTGATCCTTCTCCCAAGTGCTCTCCCAGCCTCAAGCTATCTTTAGCTTAGGGATTTCATGGTTATCATTTCTGCCTGTATAATAACCTTCAAGAGATGTCTCCTCCAGGTATTTGTTCAGTCTCCCTTTGAACCCATGTAAATTTTTCACATCCGCAACAGTGCAGCTGTGACTTTGGCAGCAAGTTTTGTTGGTTACTGCCCAACTATGGCTTTTCTCTTGCTTTGTTTGGAATTTGCTTATCTGCTCTAAGTTAATGTTGTGGCCCCTTGTCCTTGGGTTGGAAGTGACAGCAAACATCAGATCGCTATCTGCTTCCCCTGAGCCATCTCTGATTTTGTAGACCTGTAATTTCCCTTGGGTCATCTCTTCTCCAGGCTGAGAAGTGCTGCTGTCATCACTTGTTCTTCACCTAGAAACCATTTATTTTACCATCTGTTGCATAGAGTGAAATGTGTTGTCCAGGTCCTAATGGGGGACGGTCACATGAAGATGCACCATTTTATTTAATGGCCAGGATTTCAGACCTTGCAAGGCACTCTATCTCAGCATGTCTTTCATATACTGGAGGCAAGACCCTGGCTTATCCCAGCCTGAATAGGCAAAATACAGGGTGGGGAGAAGCAACTATGTAACATGAAGCATTTGAGTTGAGAGATTTTGGATTTGAAACTGGAGCAAAAGAAACCTTTTCCCAGTTACATTCCAGAAGGCGTCACAGCTATGTGTGGCTTAAGGGATCATCATACCAGCCAAATAGGAGGTCATATGTTGTCACCACCCTACAATCTGTCTTTTTCAAGTTGTTCCAGGAACTATTAATAGCAAATAGTTTGTTTTAAAAGATGGTCTAAAAATTATTCTAAAAAAGTTCAAATTTAGATTATTATTCTTCAATGCATTTCTTTTACAGTAACGTCCTTTTCAGTCTTTTCTGCCAGTGTGTTCTAACACCACCGTGAGCAATGTTCTGAAATTTTAATTTTGAGACTCTTTGCAGAGTGTGGTCCTGTTAGGATTTTTTTTACTTTCAGCAGCCCAAGGGGAGTCTTTATTTTTAAAAAACAGGAAACTGTTTATAACTTCAATTTTAAAAGTGTCATAAAAATATTTATGTTCACATGATTTTAAACAAGCTATGTATAATCACCTCCCTTTCCGTCTCTATTTATTTTTTCATTTAGTGTAATTTAAATACAAATTATGTTTAGATCCTCAGCCAACAGAAGTTCAGTGAGGAAAATGACCAACTTTTGTAAATTTTTATTAATTTTACATTTAATATCTCAATGCTGTTGTTTTAAAAACCTGATGCTTTCTTTTTGAAATCCTAATGCTTCTGTAGGTTCCTATTTTATTAACTGCATATGAGTCAGTTTGTTTTTAAATTGTGGTCTGAATTAACATGGAGCCTGAGAAGGAATAGCAGTAATGCTAATTTTGGCTACCCCAACATCATGGTTTTATCAGTCAAGACTAATCTAATAGGACATGGTATTCTGACATGCGAGGCTGTTGCATGCCACGTGGAGCTGACCAAGAAAACAGTATCGCAGTTGTGGGCCCATTTCAAATTTCAGCCACAGCTTTTGAAATTAAGGTCTTATTTGGCTAAGAGGTCCATCAGAAATTGGCACTTGTCTCATCAATCTGCAGCCTGGAGACAAAATGAGATATTAAAATAAATAAATTCACTGTGCAAGAGAAAATGAAATGTATTTTTAAATATCTATTTGAAAGCTGGGAGTTTTTCCAGTGCGATAACTGTGGGAAAAAATTATCTAGCAAAACTGTCAGAGCGAGAATCAGCTGAAACCTGGAAAGTGCTCAAAAGCTTTCAACAAACTTCACTTGCAATTTGCCTGGAGGAAGCAGAACCTGACAAGCGCCCAGCAAGGTTACGCCAGCAGCCATCCTGTGCCCACGCTGCAGCTCCCTGCTGTCACTGCTCCGGTACCTCTGCAACAAAATGAAGACTGACAAATATTTTCACTTGTAGTCTTTCATCTGGCACACCTGTACAAAAAGATGGGCCTGATCCTTTGAAAGGGCAGGCACTGGCGTTCTCCGTGGTGACCGAGCAGTCCGGGCGGTTGATGCGATCGCTCACAGCCCCGAAGGGCAGGGTGTGGTTACAACCTCTGGCTTCAGTAAGAGGTGTAGGTGCTCCTGCAGGATCAGGCTGTACATGCAGGGTTGGATTAAGAAAGAGGATGATATTAGGAGGGATTTCCATAAACGCATAAGGATTTGGTTTTGTCACTGAGGAGGATGAAGCTTTATGGCTCGCGGGCTGCAGGCGCCTTTTCTGGGTGTCCCACCCAAGGCGCCCAGCTGCACTGGCTCAAGTGAATAAGAAGCAGAGGATGACAGGGCTCCCCACTGGCAAACCTGCACCTAAAAGTAGGTGGTATAAAAAGGCCTCTGCAGAAATGCCTGATTCTGACAACATTTACATTTTATTTGCCTTCAGAGGGATTACTCATAGGAGTAAAATCACACAAACATGTAAGGATTGGCATAGGGAGGGTCTTAGACAGTCATGGAATATTCTGAATATTATTTGTTACCCTCCCAACCCCAAGTTTTAGGAGGTGCTGATTTTAGTGTCTAATATTAATTAATTTGCTGTTGCCTTCTATGGAAATTATAGAATCATAGAACACTTTGGGTTGGAAAGGACCTTTACAAGTCATCTAGTCTAATCCCCCTGCAATGAGCAGGGACATCTTCAACCAGATCAGGTTGCTCAGAGCCCGACCCAATCTGACCTTGAATGTTTCCAGGAGTGGGGCATCTACCACTTCTCTGGACAACCTGTTCCTGTGTTTCATCACCCTTGTCATAAAAAATTTATTCCTTGTATCTAGTCTAAATCTACCCTTTTTTGGTTTAAAACCATTACCCTTTGTCCTGTCGCTACAGTCACTATTAAGAAGTCTGTGCCCATCTCTCCTGTAGGCCCCTTCAGGTACTGGAAGGCTGCTATGAGGTCTCCCTGGAGCCTTCTCTTTTCCAGGCTGAACAACCCCAACTCTCTCAGCCTTTCCTCATGTGGGAGGTGTTCCATCCCTCTGATTGTTTTTGTGGCTCTCCTCTGGACTTGCTCTAGTAGGTCCATGTCTTTCCTGTGCTCAGGACTCCAGAGCTGGCCACAGTACTCCAGGTGGGTCTCACGAGATCGGAGTAGAGGGGGAGAATCAACTCCCTCAACCTGCTGGTCACACTTCTTCAGATGCTGCCCAGGACACAGTTTTCTTTCTGGGCTGCAAGCGCACATTGCCAGGTCATGTCCAGCTTTTCATCCACAAGTACCCCGAAGTCCTTCTCCACAGGGCTGCTCTCAATCCCTTCATCCCCCATATTGATACTGAGGGTTGCCCAACCCATGTGCAACACCTTGCACTTGGCTTTGTTGAACTTCATGGGGTTCACATGGGTCCACTTCTCAAGCTCGTCCAGGTCCCTCTGGAAGGCATCCCATCCCTCAGGCATGTCAACCTCACCACTCAACTTGGTGTCATCGGCGATGTTAAATGCTGTTACCAATTATAATACTAACACCTGCATCTTTTGTAGCATTTTTTCCAGGTATTTCTCAAAGCCTGTTTAAAAGAAAGTCAGGGCTGTAGTTATAATTTTAAACATAAAAAAAACTTTTGCAGAGAGAGGGATAGTGACTTGGTTGCTGTCGCCTAAAGGTAGAAATAACTCTATACATGTGTATACAATGAACAGCAAGACTTGCACAGAAAAATATAAATGCTAAAGGTAGACTTACATTGGTCGTAATTAATTATTATTTACTATTTATGAGTTAGAAATTAAAATAGGCATGTTAAATCAGGCAGAAGATGTGTGAACAGCCTTAGATTTTGTAAGAGAAGTCTGTGATTTGTTAGTAGTGGCACTGCCCTCTCAGAGTCCCTAGGGCATGACTGAAGCCTAATGAAGTCAGCAGGATCTTCAGTTTAATTCATGGGAGAGGAACTCCCTGGGAACTGCATTTCAAGTTAAGGCTGAGTATAGCTTTAATGTATGCAGTCATCTTAAAGGAATTTTCCCTATCTTGTCTTTTTTACAGTGTATGCAAAGCAGCCAACATGCAAAAAGATCATGTAAATGTTTGCTGTCATGGTCAGATACATTAATGTGGGCTGGCAGGTCTGTAGAAAAACCAGCCTGAAACAAGTAGTTCCAATTATTGAATTGAAACACAGATACTAGGAAATGAAAATATTCTGAGGTAACAGTAGTTTTCCTGTCCAGCTTTTTTAGACTATCTTCTTTCACATTTCTTCGAATTAGAGCTAAAGTTTTTGAACTTGGAAAGAAAATAAAAAAGACCTCTGAAATACTTTGCATCAAAAGGGCAAAAGAAGGTAAATGATCATATCAACATATCATTGTGCTGTGAGGTTTTTTTCTGTTTAATTTATTGTCTGTATATGATTTGTGAAGGACAGTTATATGGAAGAGTGAAATACAAGCCTTCCTGGGCTAGCACTCGTGCCCTCTGTTATTGTTTGCTTAACACATTCTTCCTCCTATAGAAGAATGTCTTGTGTGTACCTGCAAAAAAATGCTTCCAAGAAGGAAGATCTTATTTAGTACATACTGTCTCGACAGAAGCACATTCTGTCTGCCACTAAAAAGCTGATAAGCCATGTATTTTAGATGTTGCATGCACCAAAGCTGAATTTGACTCCATTGCAACAGACACTACCAGCATGGATCCAATGGGTTCGTTGCAGTGAGACTGCAGTAGAAGACGTGCAGTGGGCTAAGTAAAAGCATTAGCTATGCAAGTCTCTATCTGTCACTGATACATCTCTTAAATGTTTTCTGAATGCAATCTTTAGTATTTATTTGCATTGCAGTGATACTAAAGGACCCCAACAGAAAATGGGACCTCACCGTGTTGGGTAATGTGTATAGTGAGAAAATACTACTATTGGAGGACCTTGCAACATGAATAAACGAGAGTGAAGAGTGGTGAGGATAGAGGGAAAGGTAGAGTTATGGGGGTCCCAACTGATAAACTTAATAAAGCTGTGTCAAGGTGGCAGTGGCTTTCCTCTTTACCCCAAATCACAGAAGGTACAATGTCTTTATCCTACCATGTACTCTGATTTGGCAGCAGCAATTTGGGCTTTCAGCATTTGATGTCTGCTGGAAGAGGGATTTGGCAGCTGGAATAGCTTGTACAGGCCAAACTACCCTTCAGAGGAAAGGTAGGAGGCCACATGGAGGTGTCCCATGGGTCATATCTTGCACAGGAGCCATCACTCAAACAAATTTGATCTAATTTTCACATTAGGTATAATTTGTAAGCCCAGCTCTAGTAACAGTAAGTCACACAAACGCCAGACCCTTCCATTTGCACAAGCACATGCGAACAAAAAAGTGAATTGAAATTCCATGCATCACAAGAAGTGCAAGGCTTTGACAAGCAGAGAGGCATAGTACGAGCCTGTCCCTCAGCACAGTGTATTTAGCATTTGCTGCCAGTGCTGACAGCAAGTCCCTGAATGAGGACAGCTCTAGGATTTAGTCATGCTTCCAACACTGTTTATACATTTACGTAGTGATTCTAATGCATAGTTACTGTGCTGGGCCTGAATTCTGGTTTCTGCTCTCAAAGGGAAGTACCGTCATCTCTGTAGTATCACAGTCTGTCTCTTGTTTTTGTTCTCATTCTCTCTCTCCCTCTTTTGCATTTTGGCTATAAAGTAGCCCAATTTAAACAGGATAAGAGGATAATCACTGCATCAGAGGCTTGTTGATAGCCTGCTGATTAGGGTACTCTCTTGGGATATCAGGGGCAATGGTCTGACCAACTCTTAGGATGGGAGCCCTTCTGGATAAATTTTAGCTACTCAACTCTTATACAAGAGAAGAACTTGGTACCATTGCTTCTACCCAATTACCTTCTGTGATGAACAGACCATCTGTGTGAGGGAAGAGCAGTGGATGTTGTTTATCTTGGCTTTAACAAGGCCTTTCACATCTCTCATAGCATCCTTGTAGCCACATTGGGGAGATAAGGGTGGCTTTCAAGCATTAAGCCAACGCTTTAATTGGCAGCTGGTTTTCAGTGATCTTCCTCAGAGGTGGACTCTGGGTCCAGTACTATTTAGCATGGATGGAATGAACCATCACCAGCGTCAAATCTGACACTAAGTTTGGAAGAGCTATTAATATGCTGGATGGTCAGCCAGACACCCATTGGTACCCCAGTGAGTCAGAGGAATGAGCTAGCAGGAACTTCATGAAGCTCCACAGAGGCAAATACTGAGTCTTTCAACAGGGACAGAATAGCCCTGGGCAACAACATAGGCAGGGACGGACTGGTTTGGGAGCAGCTTTGCAGAAAGGACTTAGGGTCTGACACGGAGGTGACTATCTGTTAGCATTGTATCCTTGCAGCAGTGAAAACCACATAGCTGGTGATAGGAAAAGTTTAGCCAGCAAGTCTCAAGGAAAGTGATTATTCCCCTCCTCTCAGCATTCGTGAGGTTGCACATGGAGTATTATGTCCAGTTTTGGCCCCCCAATACAAGAGAGAGAATGACAGACTGGAGTGAACCCAGTAAATTTCCTCCTGGCATTCTTCTCCTTAACTGTGCTAAGCTCATGGGTCCAAGATCCTATTTAATGGGGGCCTTAACGACTTCACAGAAAGTCAAGCTGCTTGTTCGAACTCTTCAGAAATGCAGTAACTTTGGAAGTATTGAAGAGAATTCCTACCATAAATACAGAAAATTTGGTAGATACATCAAAACTACAGTCATGCATGGACTGTGTGACTTTAATGCTCCATGGCTGTGGAGTGTTGAAGTGGTCCCATTCTTTAGAAT
>VZTO01019642.1:0-15379 GCA_013400615.1 Syrrhaptes paradoxus
TTCAGCCACTGCTGCTTTGGGCCGAACGTTGAATTGGAGACTAAAGTAAAAGCCCTTCAATGTCATCAGCAGACTGTAGGGCTCTGGGGACTTTAAAAAAATATATATTTTTGATCTTGTTTATACACTGTCCCCCTCCCCCAAACCTTCTGATCTTCAGCCATTTGCACACGCAGACACCGGCACGTTCTCTCTGTGTGTTATCTCTGGGAGATTTCCATGGGAAACTTTCCAAGGAAGGATTCTTTCACAGTCCCTGTCAGCCCACAGGGGAGGTGGCCGGACCCATGGCATTTTCCATCAGTGACTTGGGAGCCGGTCTCCTCCTCCCACCATCTCCGCATTCTTTGCAGAGAAATCCACGCTGCCGGTGTGTCTCCGTGCATCCCTGCCTTCCTCATTTCCCAGCTGCTCGTGTCTCTGATCTCACCCACGAGGATGGCACAACGTCTGGGAACAGCCGGACCAGCGCGGTCCCGTGGCCCTGGCAGGAACATGGGGGTTGCGTTGCATCCGTGAAAAGTGGGGGGCTCCCGGCTGGAGCGGGGAGACCTGCATCGGCCGTTGGTGCTGGATGACGGTCCTGTGAGAACCGCTGTGCTGCTCAGGAAAACATTAGCGTGTCGTAGATCCGTTATCTGAAGCTGTAAAGCTGTATCTGTAGAGGCGGTTTCTGCAACGAGCAGGATGTAAGTGAGACTATCCGTGGCTGAAGAACATTTAGGGACTTCTAAAAGAAATTACTTGGAGCGTGTACTGATACGGCTCGAGCTACGGAAGAGTGTGCTCTTGGCATAATCGTATTTTTTATTATTATTATGATCATTATACACTGAAACTTCTGCACAGCAATTATCTAATGCACCAGCTAAAAGCAGATGCCTAAAAGAGAGGTGGTTTGGGCTTTTTCCTTTTTTTTTTTTTTTTTTTTTAGCATTCAGCTGCAGACAAATGACTGGGAAAATAGCATTATGGGTTTTCCAGATTTTTTCCTCAATAATTGTGGGATCTAGTGTACTTTGGTTCCAAGTATAAAAGATGAGGGTTTGGAACTGCGGGTCCTGCAAGCACAGCTTTGGCTCTGCTCTCCTCCTCACACATCATCACGGGTAATGAAGGCTCTACCCCTCGTTACCCTCGTGCTGCCCTGTTTTCTTCAGTTGCTTTGCGCGTGTGGTTGGAGCTGCCTAAATCGTTGTCTTGATTATGTGCAAGAGAGAACAGGATCCAGCTCCCTCTCTCTGGGCTCTCTCTGGTTTTTGCAGGAATAGCAGGAGAAGAGGGAAATAGCAAATTTGTTCGGTTACTGGAGGCAGAAGTTCTGACTCTGCAGGTGCCCCAGGGAGGAGCAGAGAAATGGGAAGGGGCACTTTCAGAGGCACGCCTCACCCTGCGGTGAGTGGCCCTGCAAAGCCATGGGGCTGTTGAAGATATTTGCTGAAGACTGCGTGGCTGACGGAGGATGGTCCTTGGGGATGTCTGATTTTGTGCAGATGTGGGAACAGTCACCACCCAACTCCTTCCAGAGAGCCTGGGCTGGAGGAGCGAGCTGCCTAGCTGGCAGGAACTCAATCGCTTGGTCAACGATTCATTTACGATGTATGGACACGGTTCACATCCTCTGAAACAAGCCTCTGCTCGACCCCGCCATCAGCCCGCGTCCAGACCCTCGCGCTGGCGTAAGGGCAGGTTGGCCTGGGGCCCGTGTTTTGGCTGTAGAAGCACTAAGAGAGCATCTTTCCAGCAGCGTGCGTCCTGGTAGACTGATGACTTGCTGCCTCTTTCCAGCTGTTCCACAGCACGGGTCCCCCCGCGGGACGGCAAGTCCCCGTTATTGGAGGTGAGCAGGGCTCAGCACATCTTCTGATCCTGCCACTCCAGATGAATGCCTGCGGGTCAAAACACTTCAGCTCATCTGGAATCTCTTACCTGGCTGGAATTGGTCTGACATGTGGTAGGATGAAAGTTTCTTATGTGGTTCCTGGTGTCTGTGCTGTCCAGTTGGACCGGTGACGTCTCAGGCTTCCTTGGGACCCGTCCTCATTTCCTTGCTTGGCCTTGATGGGAGACAGGAAGCACAGGAAATGAGAAACAATCAAATTAGTTTTTACAAATTGTTTTGTCTACGATCCAGTTTGAAGGATGGATAGAGCGTTTGGATGAGTCTGAGGCTCGTGTTTTCTTGAAGTATTTCTCTGTCTACCAGAATAATGTCCAGAATTTCATTAATAATGACAACCCCTAGGTCCTGCAGAGCAGAATGAGCGCTGACATGATGGTCTACTTGTAGGTGATAATCTCAGCCCAGTCCATCAGAACCTCTGGGATGTCAGTATGTCGTAATAACTTAAGTGTCTTTGGGTATTTTGCCAGTGGTATTTCTATCTGGAGACTAGAAATTCATCAACCGTCAGTACCCAGTGGTGCTAAGGGCAAGAACAGACCAGAAAATGATACTCACTGAGTACTTTAGTTACTGGTGGTTCTCAGATTGCCTTTACTACGGCTTTGTGTATGGTTTGGTTACCTTTGGGAAAACAAAGACCCAGCAGCTGGATTTTTGTTTGCTCTCTTTCAGTATAGCCCCAGGCTTTTTTGGTGTCCATGCTATAGAAATAAATCTCGTCTATTATTATTATTTATTGTTATTAAGAGCTTTCACTGGGGAGCTGGACCTCACTTAGCTTGGTGGAACCGGTCTGTTCCCCTCCTCTTCCCAGCAGCCGGAGGCCAGCAGAGCCAAGGTACGTAACTGGGAAGAGTCAGCTGGCAGGAAACCCCAGGATCCTGCTCCCAAGGAAAGGTGCTCCGACATCTCGAGGTCAGCCGCAGGTTAGCCCAGGGAAACGCACGTCGCAAGAAACCTTGAAGGACTTGGCTGATGATGCCAGTCCCATCCATAGTGTCTTCTTGCCTAGGTCTTAGTGAAGGGCTTGAGACTCCAAAGGGGACCCTTTCTCCTGCAGGAACACCCTGCTGAAGCTTCCAGCCAGCTCCCTGGCTTCTGCTGAAGCTTCACGTGGGATTGGCAGTTGGGTTGTCTGGGCTGTCTTGTGAAGACATTTGGAAATCAAGCGTTTCTCTTGACGAAGTTATTCCATAATGTGCAGGATATCAGGTTCGTGTCCAAGATTCTTTGAGATCAAGGTAGTTCCTGTTATTTCAAAGCGTAACCAGGCCACTGCTTGGATGGGGTTTGGGTTCTTGCTAAAGGCCGGCAGTCTTAGACGTTCAGTTTTTATTGTGCCAACAGTTGATGCACGGGTAGTCGTGTCGCTGGTGAAGAAGGGAATGAAACTCAATATTCCCTGCAGCGCCCTTGCTGGAGCTGCTGGAAGCTTTCTACACTTGGAGGAGAAGTGGTGGGGTTTCTATTGCTAAGTAAGAAAAGAACGGGGATAAAACCAGCTCCTGAACAGCACTGCCTTCCCAGCCCCGTACACCTCCGTGGAGAGCGAACTGGAGAGGGAGGCTGCGTTCCCCAAGGAGAACTTTTCCAGCGTGGGGAGGAGGAGGAGCTTGAGAGGAAGTTTTCTTTCCTGTTGTTCTTATGGATTCCTCCTGTGATGCTCCCAAAGTCCGTGGCTGGCTGAGCAGTGGGAATGGAGATGCAGGAGGTCACTGTAGAGGAATCCTTGGCAAAGTCCTTCAGAAAGTCTTGCTTGCGTGTGGGCAAGATGGGCTGAAGCCCCGTGAGACAACGAGAGGAAAACAGACGTGACAAAGAGACATCCAGCAGTGAACGGGTTCTGTCTGAGCCATTTTTGTTGCTCTTTTGTGTAGAAGAATGAATCCTTCTTATTCTGTCTGTGCGTATTGTAATAGTAACATGATGAGTGTTACTGAAGTTGGCTGATACCAAAGGGAAGCTGGGAGTAACCAGTGATCCCAGTATCTCACTGCAGCATTCTCCGAGAGAAAGGAGGAGCATCTCCACTGCGTGCGGGGAGCTTTTGAAATTTGCTCGAGGGAATCAGCTGCACCAGAAAAATCTGTTCTCTTCACCTCTTGAAATACCTTACAAGTTGCACTGGAATAGTTCTGGTTGAAATTTTCCTTTCTCTAGCTTGGAGCACTCAGGGGGTTGAAGTGGCCAAACCATAAGTAAAGATGAGGATCCTATAAGATAGTGCATCTGTTGCCATCAGCACCGAGGACATTAGCAGTGAACAAGGGGACCTGGCCGGTGACAATATCTTCAAGTTGCTAATGCGATTAAATCCCGGGTCCTGTGCCTCTGACTGCTGTTCGTGTCTCGTCCACTCTAATGAATGCCAAAAGGCTCCTCATTGCCCATTTGAGTGATTAGAAATGGTCGCAATGAAATGCATTTATTGATTTAAAAAAAAATAAGAAAAATTTGGAAATGTCACATCACATCTCCTCTAAAGCTTGTCAACATGAAAAAACATCTAAAAGGTCATGATCTAAGCTATAGTCAGACTTGTAAGAATGATGGTTAAGTTGACAAACTTACGGGTAGTATTTCCTAATTTTTAATGAGTGAAATCTGCAACTTTAAGTGCAAATGTATTTTATTTTATTCTGATCTATAGAGATGTTTTATTTGCAATGGATACTGTAGAAATAGTGCATAAGGCATGGAGTCAAGACACTCTAGCCCTGAGGCCACGCTGGTGTGCAGGCTTGGTAACAGCCACTAACATCTCCGAGACATACCTGAGCCGTGAAGCGAAGCCCGGTACAGAAGCGCCTGAAGTCTGGTGTGATTAAATCAGACCCAACCTGGGACAGGGCTGATGGACCTTCTTGCCCAAAGCTCCAGTGGCACAGGCAAACCATCCTGGCCAGCCCAGGTGTGGAAATGCCGGGTCGGGTGGTGTTCACCCTACCAGCCAGGGTACAACGAGCTCTGGCGTCGGCTTGGTGAGAGGTTGAACTTCGGGCTGAGAAGTTATTGATGCATAAGTGTTCAATTCTTTTAACTCCTGAGCACTCCTTGTTGTTGCTGAGATCTTCTTTGCCATTTGCTGGCTCTGCTCACGTCACAGCTCTCCAGTAGCGTTGGCGAGTAGGTTATTTCCAGTACATGAAATAAGCTGGGAACCGTGGATGACCAGTGGACGCTGTTGATCTCAGTCTCAGTTTTCTGCTTCTTGTCCTCCTGAGTGGAGCATAAAATGATTTCCAAATGCACCGTCCAGATCCGGCAGCGCTGTACCCCCCCTGTGTACCCCCACCGCGGGGGAGTAAATAACCGCACGAGGAGGGGGACACGGCGGAGCCGGGCTCAGGGCGTCTCGCTCCAGAGCAGGAGCAGAACCGTGCAGTTAAATTTCCCTTGTGTGGTGTTCGTCTTAATTACTGTTATTCGTTATGTGCAGAAATTCAGCTTTTTTAACACAACAGTGTTTTAGTCTTAAAAATGTGCAGCATGGCTTTTGCTTTTTTTTCTTTTTTTTTTGGTAACAAAGAAACAACCAGCCTCATTAGGTGTCAGCTTTATAAGTCTCACCACAAAAGCTATTAGCATTCAGGCTGAGCATAAAATGTGTCTTCTATGCTAAAGACCTTACAGAACTGGCTGCTACGCTACAGATTTATTGTAAAAGCCAGTAGATCTCTTTTTTTTTTCTCCTTCCTGCCTACCAGTCATTCCCATGAACGTGGATGGGACAGCTCCTTTTGTGGGTCAGTGAGCTCTAAAAGCAGACAAATTATTTGCAGAATATGAAGCCATAAATAGTATGAAACAATGTAAATATAATTTTGGACAGAATACTAGAAAAAATTTCCAACCCACCCTTCTGTTATGTGTCAGTTTGTTTCTCAAGTGAAATGATGAAATCCCACTTTTTAATAATTTAAAAATAAGCCGTGTAGCAATGGGGAGCATACAGGGGCAGCGGTGACTTTTTTCCTCTCTCTGTCCCTGTCCCCAAGACCCACTCTTGTGTTCCTTTGAGGCATAGGTTGTAAACGGGATATTTGTTCATTTCTAATAGGCTGGAGGACCAGAAGGCTTGTATCAGATGTGGTGACAGAAGAGAAAAAGCATTTCTGTGGCATAGTCACTGCAGTCAAGGGTTATCACCTTGTCCCGTGGCAGGAATATTTTTTTCCACCTTGACTCATGTTAGGTAACCGGGGCCAGGCTGATAACAGCACTCCCCTGTGCTGCATCTTAACAACATGATGTCCAGCCAAAACTAAACCTGGGTGAAAAATGGAGCGAGCAGAGCACCAGGAACACCTCGGAATGGACGGGCACCATGCAGAGAGCTTGAGGAGGAGACAACCATGTCCAGGAGACAGGTGGCTTTGGAAAGAAATTCTCAAAAATTAAATTTTCTGGAGCAGCCGTCAGGCTCAGAGGTGTTGAGCATCCTCTGTGTATCCCCCTCAGACCAGGAGGCGATTGAAAGCCAGAGAAATCCACCCACAAATGGAGTAAGCTTTGGGTGACAGGAAAGTGTCTCTCCAGAAAGCAGATTTTTTTGGCAGAATATGGCTATCGAGGGACTCCCCTGACTGTTAGATCACAGATCTACTTAATTCCATAGTGTGTGCATTTCAGCAGGTAATAAATGGACTAACTAGAGACTGAAGTGTTGGTAGTATTTACCCACGTAAGTACTAACCGGCTCAAATCAAGATTGCTGTAAGGAACGGGCTTTACTTTGGAAAGGACTGGCTTTCTGCTGGGCTGCTGAAACCTCTGCTTCTCAAATGAAGAAGTCAGCAAATATCAAAAATGCTCATCAATAGCATCAACCTTTCCGTAACGGTGTAGAAAAAAAGCTGCTTGAAATAAATGTGGGGGTAGATGTGATGTGACCATATCCAACCTGAGCACCGAGGCTGTGTGTACCCTAAGAGCGTTTTTTTGTGGAAAACAGGTGGGTCTTTATACAGGCCACCCAGAAATGCACCAACAAAATGCATTTATGTTTATGCCTTTCAGAAGCCAAATCCTCATCATGATAATTTCTTTGAATACTTGCAACTCTGCTAAGATAAACTCTAGGATATATTGGCAGCAACTTCAAAACAGAGAGGGAGGATAGGGCCTGGAGCTAAGGACCGTGTAACAGTAGTGGGCAGGATGGATGGATGGAGGCACTTGCTTCTTACGTTGGATATTTCCATTCATCATCCTCCATACACTTTGAAATAATTCTTGAGTTGTAAGTGACCTCAATCCAAAACAGTTTCTTCAAGGATTTGATGATCTGTTTAGGACAAGTGTTACAGACCCCAACATGCCTCCAAAAACACAGGTACTGCGGGGAGTGCGGTTCATACTGAGCAATAAAACCCGTTGAACACAGCCCTTCCTCCTTGTCTTGACAAGCAAGAGAAGGACAAGAAGGCAGCCTATAATTAAAACTGCGATGGCATCCAGAATCATTCCTAGCACTTAGAAAAATTGGTGCAGAAAGAGCTGTTTTGAGAACAAGAAGTATCTGTGTCAGACGAGAGCCACTTAGAGTCAGACGGAGTCATTAATGTCAGATTCTCCGGAAATTGTTTAATCAATTCTGATGGAGGCGGAGGAGGAAGAAATAGGATTGAGACAGGTCATCTATGGGGATTTCCATGCTAGACTTTCTCGATGAATATTTTATGAATCAGTTGTACGAGTTGGTGGCAGCTGGGGTTTTTTAATCTGGTATTTTATTCAATTTGCATTTGATCTTCAAAAGGGAAAGGTGGTGTTGGAGCAGTGCCCTGCGAACACTGTGCGTGCGTACCCATGTGGACTTACGGATCGTAACCTGACCTCTCTGCCTGGTGCAGCCTTACGTTAGCAGTCATGAGCATTAAATCTTCAGAAATGGGCACGTAGAGGTGGAAGGCACATGTGATGTTTTGTGATGCTGCCATCGAGTCCCTGTCATTCCAGAACACTGCAGCGGCCAATTACTTTGTCCTGGTTTGGGCTGGGACAGAGTTCCCTCTCCTCCCAGCAGCTGGTGTGAGGCTGTTGGGGTTTGTGCTGGGGAGAAGCTGATCACACACTGATGGGCAGAGCTGCTGCCAGGACACTCAAGGACTTTCCAGCTTCTCTGCTGTGCCCGTGGCTGCAGGGGCAGGAGGAGCTGGGAGGGAGCACAGCCCCAGGGACCAGCCCAGGATTCGACCTCAGGTTCAGGACTGAGACCAAACTGGCCGATGGTCTGTTCCATCCCATGCCCGGCATGGCCAGGGGAAAGCTGAGGCTCTGTCGGGAAGGGTGGTCTCTTGCTCTGGGTTGTCTCCCTCTGCATCATCCCTCAATTGTTAGCTAGGAACAGGCTGAGCCTTGGTCACTGGGTGGTGAGCAGTGTCACCGTGTGTCACTCATTTGTATATTTGTATATATTTCTATTATTATTAGCAATAGTAGTAGCAGTATTTTCAATTTTATTGTAGTTTAGTTATTAAATCGTTCTTATCTCACCCCATGGGTCTCTTTTCCCTTCACCCCTTTAATTCTCTCCTCCATCCCTGGGAGAGAGGAGGGTGAGCGAGCGGCTGTTGTGTTTTGCTGCCAGCCAAGGTCAAACTATAACAACTTCCTTTTTCTTTCCTGTTTATGCCACTGTGGTGGTGGGATGAGGTGTTGTTTGGCTTTCACATGGCGTCTTCTGAGGATGAGGGACATGCAGCCCAAACATTAAAGAAGAAATGAGAGGCTGTGGAGGGTGTGCACTACCTCTGCTCTTGCAATGGAATTAACGGAAGGGAAGCCCAGAAGGGACTAATTAGCCTGTGCACACGCTCAATATAATTCCGTGTTTCTTCACACTTAGGGGGCTGAAGCTGGCCACCTGGCAGGGACAATGCACTGAAATCCTCTCACCTTGCAGTGAACGTACTCTCATTTTTCAGTCTGGTTTCATCTCTGATTGCATTTTAGTAATCGAACCCGGATTTCAGCTTGTCTGAAACAGCATAGGACTATTTACATTGATTTTTTTTTTCTGAAATAGATCTGTTTTCATAGCGGTTTGCAATGAAAATTAAATGATTAAAGTGTAGAGAGGGTGACGTTGTATAACAGCAGATAGAGCCGTAATGAGCACAACGGCAATTATTCCGCTGATAGACTAGAGCAGGCTTGGTGCCACAACCCAAAATTGAATCAAGCCTTCACTCAAGCGTAACATTTGGAGGAGTAATATAAAACAGCGCTGGTTTTACAGTTTTACATCCATATACAATGTTTGCTGGTATTGTGCTTGCTCTGTGTTGGATTAATTTAATTGAAGGAAGCCCCATGGTCTGTCTTGGCTGCTCAAGGGCCAGCTCCGGGATCAGACGTTACAGCTGCCGGTGGAACAGTCCTCCCTCGTGCAGTCTCAGGTCCTCCTCTCCCTGTAGCCCACAACACATCTTCCATCAAAATAGACTCTACTGGCAAAAGGATTTGCTTTTGCTGATGGAGAAATGCCTTTAAAAGTCATTTTCTGGCCGGTGTTTTTATGCTAGTAACAGCTTCTTGTGTGCATTCGGGTTGTTTGTGCATATTTTCTGTATTACTTTCACTCTGGCTGTTCGTCTACCTCTGGAGATGTCTGTGTGTGTGTGTTACAGAGGTGTCAATGTTTTTGTCGGCTCTTCCAGTGAATTTACAGCAAGGAGCTGTGTGCAGGGGAAGGTGCTTTAGAACAGGCAGGAGGTGTTATATTGCTGAAATCCACGATCCTCTTCTGTGTGGGGCAAACCTACCTGAGGACAGTGCCCTTCACATTTAGCTTAAATTTTGCATTTCTTGGTTTCACTCTTTAGTTCCCAGGATAACTTTATTATTATAAGGAAATGTCTCTCCATCCTGACCATCACGTACATCTCTCCAGACCGTTAGCCTGTCCCAAGACCTTTTACTGTCTGTGGTTCAGCACAATGTTTGAATCGTTCACTTCTTGTATGTTTTCCTCCCAAATTCATCTTTGCAACCTCTTCGCTGTGGATGTTGTTTCCCTCCCATCCTTTTTTTTTTTTTTTTTTTTTTTTTTTTTTTTNAGCATCCTTCAAATTTTGGAATGCAAAAACCTGGCCAGAGTGTCCCAGATGTGATCATATCACGAGAGATTTCCTTTGACGTGTTGTTTTCTCCGGGGACCTCCCCACATCCTGGTGGTCTGGCTGCCTTGTCAAAGGCCAGTGCTGAAGGAAGCAACTCCTGTGGCTTTTTTTTTCAATGATATATGGGCTCTGCCAGTGTTCATTTTTTTTTTGTAGGCAGGCTGGAGAATCACTGATCCGCTTTTGGACAGTGCCTTGACCACCCATGGTGCTAGCATCACTTCTGAAGCAGCTGGCATGTCCCACGCAGCCCCAGTGCCACCAAGGTTGTGCTGACAGAGCTGTGATCACAAGGAGCGGGATACACCCACTTCATTGTTTCCCATTCAAAGAAATGTGGAAAATTGCCTTAGGTAAAATCCGAGCTGCGAGGACCCACCAGGGATATTACAAAAAGCAGAAAGGATAACTTAGTCCTGAGCTGTCCTGTGTGATGAGTTTTTTTTGCGGTGCCATAAAATTCCTCCTGTGTTCCTCCTCGATTCCCGCAGAGAGGAGACGAGCAGGATGCGCTTCTTTCTGAAGTTGCCTTTAGAGTTCAGAGCACTGCCGTGGAATTTCGGTTTCCGTGCATGCAGACGTGCTGTCCTGTGCTTTCCGTGTGCTAGTGACCGTGTGAATGGTCACTGACCTCCGGGAACAGTGCCTGCCCTCGGGTCAACGGCTAACCTCCAGCACACGGCACAGGGGGTTTACATGCAGGAAACCTGAGAGTTCTTTGCTCATCAACTGTTTCTACCTGAGCAGGTTGGGTTATCATAAGCAACACTTTCATCTTTGAGGTACTGCACTTTGGTGAGGCTAAAGAAGTTCCTGTGCAAAATCACAGAATCCCAGGATGGTTTGGGTGGGAAGGGACCTTAAAGCCCACCCAGTGCCACCCCCTGCCATGGGCAGGGACACCTCCCACTAGCCCAGGTTGCCCAAAGCCTCATCCAGCCTGGCCTTGAACCCCTCCAGGGATGGGGCATCCACAGCTTCTCTGGGCACCCTGGGCCACTGCCTCACCTCCGGCACAGTAAAAAAAATAAAAATAATAATAATTATTATAATTTATAAAAAAATAATCTCACTAGGGTGACTTCTAGAGTCCAGGAGACACTTCTGCAGTTGTTAGTCCCAACTAAAAGTGGTCCATGAAGGGAAAGCACTAAATCCTGGCTTTGGTTTGCTTGGTCTGATGGGTGCTTCCTCTGCAAAGACCTGAATCACACCTGTGACCTGGCCCTGAACATATTTATTTAGTTAACGTGGATGATGGCATAGGTGAATCTTTGCCTTCTTTAGGGTTAATATCCAGTGACTGTGAATTTAGCCCATGTCTGCTGGGCTGGAAAGGAAGTTTATCCCAAAATATGGGAAATTCATTGCCAAGTGCCAGCTGCATTGCCTTTTTCAGACTTGCAGTAGCTGGAGATGGTGACAACTCTCAGCAAGCCCAGCCACCCTGGTCGGCATCTGAAGGTGTCTCATTTTGCCCCTGTCTCCTCCTTCCCCATCCGTTGCTTCACCCCCCAGTCTGTGCTGTCTCTTGCCCATCCTTGCTCTTCATAAACCAGTCACATCACCTACATCTTATTCCATTTTAAAAACAAATCACAGAAGCCACCAGATGTCACCTGCTCTCAAAGGACCGTGTCGTTGGGTAGACTTTACTTCTTTCTTCCCTATTTAGGAACAAACTTGGAATGGCCACAGAAGCTCGAGGGTGAGATGTGTTTTTCTTCCGTGTGTTTCTTGTCTCTGCTCGTGCGGAGGAGGCATAACCGAAGCTGCAGGTTTTCCAATCAGACACCGAGTGTCTGTGGTCAGCACGTTTGCCCTGGAGTCTCTCTGCTTGTCCTGCAGCCACACGCAGCCTGAAATGCGTGAGGAAGCTGCTCCCAGCAGCAGCACTGGCAGGGAGCAGGGTTTGGGATAACCTGCCCTCCGCTATCGGCCGTAAGAGGCTCTCGATGGGGCACATCCGTCCACCTCCTCTGCAGGGACACAGAGCCCCTGCACTGCAGACGGTGCAGAATGTGGGGGTGGGAGCAGTGGCTCAGACCCCGGGGATTCCCCACGAGTCCACGCCAGCCGGGACACTGCTCTTTGCAGGGATGCTGATTTATTACCTGAATCAGAGTCCACTCAAAACCAGGGTCCCAGGAGACAATCCCTGCCACAGTGTTTTACCGAGAAGAAGGAGCCCCAGGTTTGGGGGCTATCTTGGATAGTGTGGTTCTTCCAGTTCAGTCTCATTTGAGATTGGAGCTGCTGGGCTGTGCTGGTTCAAGGGCAGGATGATGTAACACCTTCATACCAGCTCCAGCGCGGGTGGCAGTGTCCTGTTCAGACTCTTCCACAGTTTCACTGGAGATGGGCAGCTGCTGTCTGCAGGAGATCCGTTCCTGTGGGCAGGGAGCAGGGGATTTCCGTGCCACGTCCTCCCATTCCCATTCCCACCTCTTGCTGTATTGTTCTTCGGAAGTTCCTTTGTTTGTCTTGGTGCAGCATCTCTGTCTGGTAAATCGGGATGCTAGATGGTTTTAGAAATCTGGAAATGACATTGTCTGGGCTGGAGTTGGTAGAGAAACCCTTGTGCTGGTTCTGCTGGAGCTTGGCTTGAGCTAAGGGCGATTTCACAGGAGCTGCCTGGCCACAAGGTCACACCTCTGTGCGTGGTGATGCTCAACATCGGCCAGAGTCTTGCAGGGTCTCCCACCGGGTGTTTCCCCAGGGTGTGCAACGGCCGAGGACAAGGACTTCGGCACGGGCGGTGTCAGAGGGGACGTTGCAGGTGTTGCTGCGGAGTTGGTCTGAGCATCACAGGGAGCTGTGAGAAAGGCAATGGACTCACTGGTAGTTGGTGATATTTTAGCAGTTACGCATTTATCATTGATGTAGCGATTTTTGCAGGTGGCATAAAACATAAATTAGATTAGTTAATAGCAGGGCAGACTGTCAGGAACTTCGGAAAGGCTCAGCCAAACCAGATGAGCGAACAAGCGGCTGACAGATAAAATGTGCCGTCAATAAATCCAGGAGTTACCCCAAAGGCAACAGCTGGAGCTGCTGGGTTCACTTGGCTGGGAACTAAACGCAGCAGCTCAGGAAAGGGATCAGATACCCGATCCCTGTTACCATGTACCAGAAATCCAAAAAAACAAACAAGTGAGTTTAACGAATGTCAAAAGCGGTGGAGGAAATACTTGTTCAGTCGCTGCACGATTAACCAGGGGTGTTCTTCACCGTGACACGTTATCGAGCTTGCAAATTGTGGAAATCCACAAAATCTTGAGGATAATGTCAGTGCAGCTGCTGGGCCGGGGCTGTGACCAGCAAGGTCACATCGGTAAAGACTCAGCGGGACAAATTCCTGACCATAGCAGAAATTGGGAGAGAAAGGGGGGGTTCAGCCCCACTGCATCCCAGTGAGACCCCCAGAAACCTGCTCCCCCTTCCTGCCTGGGAACCACCAGCTTTCCTTCCCCCGCTGCTCTCCAAGGTTTTATCGTGTGGTTTGCAGCCACATGGAGATTTTGGATGTGGCTCAGAGCACCGAGAAGAGAAAAAAAAACAAACACAAAAACCAGCTGTCTGTGGCTGAAAAGAACAGTCAGATGTTTGTAGGACTAAAGCCTCCTAAAGGCTGCAAGGGAATAAATGCTTCATGGTTTTAGGTTTCGCCTGAGTTGAAGGGAAAGAGCTGAGACAAAGCTTTCTCCAGGTTCGTGTTTTCCCGTTGGTGGGTTTCTCGTGACTCCTGATGGTCTGTTTTGCAGCCGCTGGGTCTCTGAATCGCTGCCCACAGTAGCACCGGTGCTGCCACGGCTGCGCCGGTTCCCCTGGCTCTGAAAAACGTCGGTAGTGGTCGCACAAAATTCAGCAATTGTGCGTTTGCTGGCAGAACACAGCACAGAGCCTTTCAAAAATGCAGCAGATAACTGAATTTTTATCTTTTTTTGTGTTCATTTGAAAGAACTATTTCCTAAATGAGTCTCCGAGCTCCTAATGGCCAGTTAACCTCCTGAGTTTCAAATCATCTCGGAATGAGATGGGAGCTGTGACGCTGCGGGAGGTGCAAGCTGCTATCGACACGATGAGGAATGCGCGATGCTCGGGAGGGCTGAGCCTAGATCTGCTGACACGAGCTCCAGCTGTAGATATCAGAGGGGTCTGGTTACAGCAAACAATAGGGAGCAGGAAGATCCCTTGTCCAGGGTAAATCTTCACGTGAAGGGAGCTGTCATTGATTTGTCCTCCTGATGCAAATCGTACGAGCATATTAGATCCGCGGAGAAACCAGCGTCAGATTTAAGTCATTATCTCCATAAACCCATTATAGCCTCAGTGTGTTCACAGCAGCATTCTCTGTGTTACGGCATCGTCACCGCCTTTGCTTTCTTCTTCTTGTTTGGTTTGGTGTTTCTGTAGGTTACCTTTCTTTTTTCTGTTTCTTTACCTTGATTTTTCTATTTTTTCTGTTTTCTGTCGGTTGCCTTTCTTTTCCTATTGCTCTCCTCTCCCCGTGTGTTTTACACGTGGTCTCAGGGAGCTGTAGAAAGACATGGAGCGTGGCTCAGTCTCACCGAGTGTCAGACAACCTGCAATGTCTCATTTCGGGTGAAATCCCGCGTCCCTTCGTATCCCCAGAAAGCCAGCCCCGATAGCTTTAGTGAGGCTGGTGGAGGAACTGTTGGACACAAAGCACTTGCTCGGAGATTTCGGTGGGCGGGTGTAACACAGCGTGGTGCGAGTACAAGGCTGATAAAGGAGCAGTTTCATTTTTCAGATGACAAGGTGGTTACCAGTGCAGTGATTTCTGCCCCAAATACAAATCTGAGAAGAGAAATCAGGATTCCTGGCTTCCTTCTGCTCCTTTTGCTGCTTCAGCATTAAGTCACTGACTGAATGAAGAAGGGCCATTGGCCATCCCTGACAGTTAATTCTGTGCACCCTGGTACGCGTAGGGTTAAATGCAGATAGCTGGGCATCCTGGGGGGGAGGCTGGCCATCAGCCTGTGCTCTTCAGCCACCAGCTCAGTCCCCTCTGGACAAATAATGAGAACTTGTGATGAAGGGTTCCTCGGGTGGGTTTACTGTGGCTTTGTTTTTTTTTTTTTTTGTGGTTTGGGGTTTTTTGGGTTTTTTTTTTGTGTGAGGATGGGGTGTTGATGGCATCGCTGTGGCTTTTGTTGAAGGAGATAAAATATGTGGGAGTATCTGGGCATCCAGATGTCCCTGGGTATGGTCTGGAGAACTTCTGCTGACGCTGAAGGACACAAGTACAAGCTCCTCACCCACATGCAGCTGTTGGACACCAACACCTGGTTATACTGGTGCTGCTACTGGTATTTCAGGCTGT